>PVJH01002741.1:0-158496 GCA_004026705.1 Nesogale talazaci | reverse complement strand
CCTGCACAGGAAGGGAGGAAAAAATAAAGTAGAGCAAAATTCAAAATCATAAAAAGGACCAAACTTACAGGTCTGGTAGAAACTGAGGGAACCCCTGAAATTGCAGACTTTAGATATGCATTTCATCTGGAACAGAACCTATTCAAAGGATCACCTTTTAGTCAAAGACTAGAGGAGCCCTTAAAGTGAACAAGAACACTCACAGGATTATGCTCAACCAGCTGAGACCATAAGGGCAGCATCACTCCATACATCAAGCTCAGCTAGCAGGAAGGGACAAGCAAGGAGGACACACATAAGGAGGAATTCAGGGGGAGATGGAAAGAGTACTTGAGGGTATTACAATCAATGTCATGAAACAAAATGGGTATAAATTACTCAATGGAAAACTGGTTTGCTCTGTAAGCTGGACCCAAACTATAATAAATGATATACAAGCAACAGGATGATCACAGGCCAGTGGGTAGAAAGTCTTTGGATCCAGTGGTGATGTAAGCATCTCAGTTCTGGCAGGGGTTTCTGCATGGTTTTTCAACCAGCACCCAGGGCTGCATCAGGGTGGATCCATGTGACTTTTCCTCAGGGATGTCTTGCAGGAAGTGAGGCTTTTCAGTCGAGTGTCTCCAAGGGAGTGAGAGAGTGTCTCCTGTTTCCAAGAAAGAAGTAGCAGATTTCCCAGAATTCTCAGGAGAGAAGGCCATGCCCACACAGAGGTCCCATTGGCTATCTCCAGATTGACAGGCTAGATTCCACCTCTAGACTCTTAATTCTCAAAATGACACCAGATTAGAAATAAAGTTGGGGAATAAAGAAAATCAATATCATCAGAAGCCATCAAGGTAATATTCTATTCACAGAGGCAGAGTAGAATGGACCTATAGAGTTTTCTAGGTTCTATTGCATAAACCTTAGACAGCTAATTGCTGATCCAAGGGAGGAAATTGAGCATCCCTGCTCCGCAAAAATTCATAGCTTCTGAAATCCGATATGTTGTTGTTCGGTACCATCTAGTTGGGTCCTACTCATCATGAACCCATGCCTAATAGAAGGACACAACATGGCCCTATGCCATCCTCCTCTTTGTTCCTGTGCTGGAGCCCATGATAGAGTCACCATGTTGAGCCGTCTTGTTGACAGCCTTCCTAAATAGGACCTCTATCATCTGGGCTCAACTTCCTGACTGTGGGTTTTAATCTAAATGGGAGCAGATGCCCAAGTCTTTATCCCATAAAATGGCTGAATGGGTTTTCTGAACCCCAACCTTTGACACCAGACACTGAGTATCTTTCTGCCATGAAGGCTACTTATTAGGGGATAAAAACAAAACAAAGTAATTACAGCATGCAGATAGATAAATCTTGGAATGAAACAGATACTGGGATTCAGAATGCATTGTTCTTGACTTTTGTAAAGTTTTGTTCAACAACATTGTGAGGTTCCTGTAAAGGCATCACATTCCCTTTCAAGTCAGTTTTTATACATATTTGTCCTTAGTTACAAAGAGAATTTCTTAGAACACTGCACCATCATTCTGTATGATGAAATATAAGTCAGGGTTCTCCAGAGTGACAAAGCCAGTTGGATGTGTGTGTGTGTGTGTGTGTGTGTGTGTGTGTTCTGTGAGGGCAATCAAAACGTATTGCTACAAAATTATTGAAACTTTTGTTCAACAACAGTATTAAAATCTAAGGTTATTATGTTTCCTCTATCTAGGTCTACAATTTCTGAAGGTGGTGCTCCCATTTCTGTAACTTTTCCCTCCCCAAATTCTGTGCTCTTCAGTTAGCACAATGTTGTGGTCCTTTTAAATATTCTTTGAATTTGGGGAGCAAAAAGATGCCTGAAGGGACAAGATTCGAACAGTAGAGCAGATGGCGTTTCCCAATGAAGTTCTCGTAAGTCAGTCTTCGCAACCTTCAAAGTATAGACAGGAAAATAAGTTCTTGATGGAACCTCCCTTGCCTTTTTCTCACCAACACGGTTACTAGCTTTCTTAAAACTCCTTCCAATGAAGTCCCTGTGGTCATCCCAAATCCTGAGAGAGAACCTCAGACTTACCCCTGGGTTTTGAAGTAAATAAACAAATAAATACAGTCACCACAACTTTCTGAATTGTCCTCTCTGACTTGAATTGAACTGGCCCAGCAGATCACAGAAGCCAATATTATGATTGGACCTATTCTTGGAAACCACCAGCTTCCCCATGGGTGGAAAGGCAGAGCTTTCTGCTTCTTTGAAAAGTGATAGCCTGGGACTCTCGCCTGGGCAGTTCTCCCCGAGCCTGTAGGGTCGCTATGATTCAGCAGTGACTCAATGGCAGGGAGTTACAGAGTTTATTTTATTTTGTTTTTAATGCTTATGAAGACACTCGAGTGAGAAGAAGACAAGTGTATTACCGAGATTGTCTACAGCCCTTCACTGATTGCAGAATCATGTGTAGACATGCTTGTTTGTAATAAATACAGTGCATATTTAAATTGGAAGCCAGGAGTTTGAGATTGACTATCATATATCATATTTTATATGACTATCATGGCAATATGACTATATATGACTATATATGGCAATATATATATATGTATATATATATTCAGTCTAGCTTATAGCGACCCTATAAAATGAGGTAGGATTGTCCTGTGGTTTCTGAGACTGTTACTGCTTATGGAACTTGAACACCTCAACTCTTTCTAAAGGAGTGGCTGCTGTCTAATGGCCAACAGTCCAAGGACCTACCTACTGTGTCCTTAGGACTCCTGTCATCAGAGAGAGAAAGAGAGAGAGAGAGAGAGAGAGAGAGAGAGAGAGAGAATCATGGAGCAGAGGACCGACAAACACAAGGTGCTAAGTTTAGCAATTCAGTTGGTTGGGGACTCCAGCAGGATGACTGTTCTCATCTTGAGCGACTTCCCTCATCTCAGGGAAATTGTAGGTTTTGCTCTGAAATTCTTCAACTGACTGATGAAACTGGCCCACATTATCAAGGGTCATCTTCAGTACCTAAAATCATCTGATGGTCAGTTTTAAGTCCCCAAAACAGCTTTACCACAGTAGCTAGATGAGGATGTCACTATATACCCACTGTGTCCAGTTGATTCTGTTCAATGACCAAAATACAGAGTATTCTTTGACCAACAGGACACAAGAGAAGAGGGCCACCCAACTCCATGCCCGGTGTGTGTGCCTGCTCCCACATCTCAGTCCCTACAGAAGGCTGTAAACTCTCTAGAAACAAGACGACCTTCCTACTGGGTAGTTCAAAGAGAGCTGGATTGTCTGGGCTTCATTTCAGTCCCACCCGGAGTTATCTCACTGCTGTCTGCCCTTTGCAAGCCTGTGTTCCAGCTCATTGACAATTGTTTGTTCTTAGTGCTAAACTTGACGGGAAGTAGGGGAAAATACACAGCAGAGGTCAGAGAGCAGCAAACTGTCCTCCATTAAGTCTGTCTTTAAATGGCACCCATCAAAAAAGTAAAAAAAGAAAGAAAGAAAAAAATCACTTGAACATTTCTCTGGGCATTCAGCTGGGCCAGCAAGAGTCATTTCTGAGCTCTGACTGTCCATGTCTATATGCCTTGGATACCCAGACCCAATCCCAACTGGTGCCTAAACAGAGAGAGATCTGAGAAAAGATATATCATCATTAGCTGTCACCTTTGAAATTGCCAAAATTTGTCAACTGGGCAAATTGAAAGAGGAGTGGGGGAAGCTGCCATCTGTGGGGTACTTCAAAGACTCACAGACTCCAGGGACTTGAATCAGAAGCAGGGTCTTTGTGGTTTTATTTGACCTGAAATCTCTATCAACTAGAGGGCCCAGTCTGTGTCAGGGGATGGTGTCTCTGCCTTGTTGTTTTGCAGCTGAGCCAGGAGGCAACAACTGAACAGGAGGTTTTTACCACAGGGCGTCTGTGGGGCCTCTCTGGTCAAATTCACACAGAAAGAAAAAGCACCACAGATGATAACTCCAGCTATAACCACCCGCACAGTCACTGTAAAAAGGAAATTAATCAATATACATGAAGTATTGAGAACCATATTAGACACACAGAAATTGCACCGTGATCGTGATGCACATTGTTTTCAAGAGTGTCACTGCTATGTGCTAGAGCCCTATCCAAGTCCCTGTGTTCCTGGAGCCTAGCATCTAGAGTAGAAACCAAACAGACAGGCGACTGAAGAGAAAGGAAGAGAATGCAAATAGGAGCGGGGTGCAGAGAAGTTTTCCCAGCAGAGGCAGCATAGAAGCTGGGACTTGAAGGACATGAAGGTAGCTGGGGCCAGCCCTGGGTTAGAAATGTTGCAGGAATGGGCAGAAGGTCTGGAGGCCTCAGCAGAATATTGCATGCAGGTTCCTGCCATGAGTGCTGGTATTGTGCTGACTGACAGTCCTCTGGTCTGCCCAGTGCTCTTTCAGTAGCAACTTCACCATCTATTCCTTGCTTCTCAATTTGGCTTCTTACCTTCTTTATTTATTTTCTCTGCTTTCCCCCTTTCCTTCTTCTTTTGTAAGTGGCCTCCTTTCTTCCCAACGGCCCTCTCAGACTGGACAGGTTGCTGAGCTTTGATTAGGGATTAGGTAGGTGGAAAGGGCCAGGCATTTCATTCTCCTGTATTCTCCCAGGCATCCCTCTCTGCCATGTCTTCTCCAGCATAGCAGCTCTTTCTACAACTGGGGCTGCCACTCAGGCAGCATTCTGAACCTTCAGTTGCATCCAGATGGATTTTGTCTCTCTCCCATGCTTGTCACACTCCAGGCTCCATTTGCCCATTTCTTCACCATTAGTCCCAGAAGAGATTCATATTTGTACCCATTCCAAGGAGAGGTGACCCCAAAGATGCTCAAATTATAGAGCAATATCACTCATATCGCATGCAAGTAAAATTGTGTTGAAGATCAGTCAACAATGGTTCTTGCAATGCTCAGCCATACTGATGTTAGATGGATCTTGACTCAAAGCAGAAAATACTAGAGAGAATTTTACCTGTGTTTCATTGACTCTGTCAAGGCATTTGATGGTGGCTCATAACAAATCTTGGATAGCCTTGAGAAAATGGGAATTCTAGAACGCTTCTTTGTGCTCATGTGAAACCCACGTAAGAATCAAGAGGCAGTTGTGCATATGAATCAAAAACCAAATAAGGGGATACAGCATGACTCAAAATCAGAAAAGATGTACATCAGGGTTCTTTCCTCTCACCATAGTGGTTCAAGCTGTATGTGATGCAAATAATCAGAGAAGCTGTATTAAATTAAGGATAGTGAATTTTCAGGATTGGACGAATGCTTAATAACAACCTTTGATATGCAGGTGACATGGCTTTGCTTCCTGAATGTGAGGCCTGAAGCACTTGCTGATAAAGGGCAAGGATTATAGCCTTCAGTACAAAATGCTTACAGCTGGGCCAATGGGCACATCACAATAAGGGGGGTAAAGGTCGTAATTGTCAAAGGTTTTTTCTTGTCTGGATCCATAATCAATGCTCATGGGTGCATCAGTCAAGGTATCAAATGACTCAATTGCATTGGATAAATTTGTTACTCTAGACCTCTTTATAATGCTGAAAAGCAAAGATGTTACTTCGAGACTAAGGGACTCCTGACCCAAGTCAATTGACTCCTAAACATGTGAACGTTGGACATTGAATAGGGGAAAACCCAAGAAGAATTGATGCATTTGAAATATGATATTGGAAAAGAACTTTGAAAGAAATGTGGATTGCCAGGAGACCAAACAATTCTGTCTTGGAAGAAGTACAGTCAGAATTTCCCCTTAGAGTCAAATATGGTAAGACTTCATCTCACAGACTTTGGACAGATTAGCAGGAGCCACCAATCCCTCGGGAAGGTAAATTAGAGGAGACACTAACATAGTGGCTGCAACAATAGGCTCAAACAAAAAAGCAATTGTGACACTGTTGCAGGGACTGGGCCGTATTTCACTTTGTTGTGCACATGGTCCCTATGAGTCATGGTACCTACCAACAATGATAAGCTCTGAAATTAGGGCCTCTACTTGCAAGGGTGTGTGTATGTGTGAAAGACACAGCCCTGGAGAGCTATAGACAACAACACTTTTCTCTGGTTTTTCTGGTAAACACTTCAACTCTCCTCCTTGCTTCCCCACCCCCTGGATTTTACCTGACTCTTCCTGGGTATACTTTGTGTTGTTAAGAGTAAGGTCAACAATTCGAAATGAGCAGCCATTCTGCAGAAGAGCAGGTGAGGTTTTCTATGCTCATAAAGAGTTCCCGTTTCTGAGACCCACAGGGGCAGTTCTGCCTTGCCCTGGAAGGTCCCGATGCATCAGAATTGACTTGTTGACAAAGATTTTCAGTCATTTATTTGGATAGGGACTCCTGAGAGTGCTGGATGCAAACGATCAGGACACTTGCCCTTGATGCTTACAAAGAGTGAATAAACTCTTTTTTTTTAAACTCTTACAATTTATGTAAATTCTCACTTTCCTTGTCTATGAACTGGGAACAATGATACGGGCATGGCAGGCATATTGTGAAGAAGGTGAGATGGTGAATTAAAATTTCTAAGGCCAGCATGGTCTGGAGTGTACGCCTGAGGCTTATCGGTTAGGGTCTGTGAGCCGTGTGCCTCTCAGCTGGTTCACCTTATTACTCTTTCTCTCTTTCCCTCTAGCAAAGGCCTTTCCAAGTAAATGAGCATTTGCTTTTCCTGGTCCAGGACAGCACTATTCATAGGATCTGAGAGAAGGCCCTGAGATGAATAGAACTAGAAGGCTTGTGCAGCTACCACAATCACGTGTTCCCAAAGGGGTTATAGGAGAAGGCCCCAGAGAGGAGAGGAGGGGAGGCAAAGCAAACCTTAAATCATTGTTTTTTAGGATCAGAGCCATGGATCAGATTTCTGGAGTCATCAAGACTATATCCCTTAGTCACCCTTGAGTTCTAGAACTGAAACCAAACCCATACCCCTATCACCACCTCTCCCTACTTCCATCTCTACTCCATTTTCAACCAAACAATAAAAAGTACCCAAACATATTCACTTCACAGTAAAAAGTTATTACATGAATGAAGGATAGGAGAAAGGAAGGAAGTAAATGATGAAGCAGTGGAAGAGGCTGAACATGCAAATGTTTGTGAGCCAAAACTCCCCAAGACTTTGGTCAAGCAGCATCAGAGACTCAGTGTCCTGTCCTCCCCAAGGAGCATGATGAGAAGACCTGCCTCACAGGAAGGATTGTTTGAGGATTAAACGGGGCCTCTAGGAAAGCCTCCTGCAAGTCGCACTGTGATTGCCATCCTCGATAAGAGGCTTCTTTGCAGAGATTCTGAAGCAGACTAGGAAAGGTCATGGCCGTCGCTTTCATCCTGCTGCACAGCTACAAGCATGAAGCCATCCTTCTGCAAATGGGTGTCCTTGGAAGCTGGTGATACCAGAACGATCCCCTGCTGCAGCCACTCGCCAGTCACAAAAGAATAGAGAGATTAACCAGGTTTTTTTTTTAATGTGCCTACTCTGCCACGAGCCCCTTTTCAGATGCTCACACTGTGGGTGTCAAAGGGGTCTGTTGTCCTTCACCACAGACCAATGGCATCTCCGTCATCACGGACAGTTCTATTGGACAGCACCCAACAGACCGTAGGAGCTCCCTTTGCAGTCCCTCTGAAGTGTTTTGGGCAGGTCTAAGGTGAACGTTGGGACTGCCCCCCAGCTCGCACAGCCTTGATATTAGGTTCCAGACACTCTCTGAATTTGATGTACATAAAAGGAGGCAAAAGGGAAAGATGCTTCTATGATGATCCTTTAGAACCATCAACTATTGACTTTTGTTGCTGGCTGCCGTCAAGATGGTTTGGACCTATACAACAGAACAAAGCATTGCCCAGTGTTGCACCATGCTCACAATGGTTCCTGCCCCTGGGGCAATTGCGCAGCCACAGCGTCCATCGGTCTCCCCTTGTCTACAGGTTTGTCATACTGTGGTGGCTTATGTACTGTTGTGATGCTGAAAGCCATCTCACTGGTATTCCCAGTGCCAGCATGGTCACTCATCGTAGACAGGCATCGATGGAGCTTCTGGACTAAGAACAGATATGGAAGAAGGACTCAGCTCCCCACATTGGAGGGAGAAACCACTGAAGATTTTATGCAGAACTTCAACTATTAACTAGGGAGATACCTACCACATTTAAAACATAGACTCTTTCTGGGGCACCCAGCTAGGATTTGACATGGGAACGCAGCTTTATGGAAAAGTATCATGAAGTTGAAAACAGAGATGATCTGGAAACCAGGAAATTACTTGTGGGAAGAAAAATGAAAACAATGCTGAGAATCTGGTATAGGAGCAGAAGGTCATCGGTCAGCTCTTGGAGACATTCCCTCAAGATGACACAAGATTGGTTACAAACTCTCTGTGTAACTCTAGCCCTCAGGAAGGGTTGGGCATTAACCTGTGTCAGCATGGAGACTTCTGAGGAAGAGAAGACGGGCCACATGCCATTGCCACCATCAGATGCCATAGTCACCATCACCTGCCCTGGTCTAATGGCTCTGAACTGTCCCCCTGGCAAATGTGTGTCCCTCTTTGGGCTCAAATTTTCTCCAGCAGACTGGCAGGGGGAGGAGAATGCTCCTCTGGAAAGAACAGAGAAGGAAGAGTGGCTCGAAGGGAGGACCCAGAGATCACACAACTTGAGGAATACTGGAGCCAGGTGTTCCACAGATCCTGTCCACAGGGAAACCCCCACCAGGGGTGAAAATCATTATTATGTTTAAAAGAAATCTCTGAGCATGAGCAAAAAATAAAGAAGCAGTTACTCATACAACTTGACTGCATTTTAAGAAGAACAATGCCACAATACACTAGTTTCTTTCCCCCGGTTCCTAACCAATTCAGCATGAAAGAAACTGCACTCTGGGAAGTTTTGTCAATGAATACAGGCTCCCAGTCCAGGGCTATATTTTCTCCATGGCAGACAGAGGCTAAATTCCACCAAGTGTTGCTGAGCTAGTGAAAGTTTCCTTCTACTAGGGCCTTGAATCCTCTGTCACTCCCAGTGCTACTGTCCTCTGGCAGCAGGTTGAGTTATGTGGGTTCTTCAAATCCCTGGAACTCTCAGCACTCCAAGGAATGGAAGCTCTAGGGGCACACCAACCCACAAGGAGATGTGGATAAGTCTGTCCCAGAGGCTGCTGGATTTGCTTGTCCTCCATGAAGTGGCAGGTTGACTGTGCCATCTGATCAACTTTAAACTGAAATTATGAATAATGAGCAAGAGAGCAAGAAATCCATTCAGACCGCCAGCCTTCCCAATGATGGCCTTGTTCATCTTTGACCCTAGACATGGAAGAAAAACACCTCAATTCCCCCACGCACCTCCCTCCCATCTCAACCATCCCAGAGTCAGACTGCTTGCCCCACACTGCAGTCTGGCCCATGTGCCATCACTGCACATGAACATGAGCCATGATTCTCACAGGGAGTTTCTAAGGAGCATTGTCCACCGGATGTGTGTGATTACATAGACACCAACAACCCTTCTAATGTGAGACCTGGCAGCTACACTGAGGCGGAAGCAGAGCTCCCATTTTGCAGTTCACTTGTCTCATTACATCATTTGTTGGCAGCCAGGGGTGACATTTACTTTGCGATGTGGCTTGTGAAAGGATACTCTTTTAGATCTATTGATGGCTGTGAGATCATGACACGAGAAACTGGAGTGGTGGCAACCTTAAAAGCCAATATTAAAACTTTTTGCCAGAAGTCAGACACTCAAATGCCATCAAGGTCAGCCTAATCGCAATGTCACCTGAAGTACCTACTTAAGACAGAGGAGAGTAGGGCTAACTCAGAAGGTTGTGGCTTAAACATGTCCACATTTTAAAAAAATCCTTTTATTGGGAGCGCATACAATTCTTATCATAATCCATACATACATCAATTGTATGAAGACAACATTTGTACATTTGTTGCCATCAACATTCTTAAAACATCCTCCTTCTGCTTAGGCCCTTAGTATCAGTTCCATATATTTTCCTTCCCTCCCCACTCCCTCATGAAACCTTAATAATCTACAAATTGTCATTGATTTGTCATCATACACTTTCTGATGTGCCCCTTCACCCATTTCCCTATTGCCCATATCCCAGAGAGGAGATTATATGTAGATCCCTGCAACTGGTTCCCCCTTTCTACTCCACCTTCCCTTCACCCTCCACTCTCACCACTGGTTCTGAAGGGATCATCTGTCCTGAATTCTCCATGTTTCCAGCTCCAATGTACATCCCCTGGTCTAGCCGGATTTGTAAGGTAGAATTGGGATCATGATAGTGGGTGGGATGAAGCATGTAAGAACTAGGGGAAAGTTGCATATTTCATTGTTGCTACACTGTATCTTGACTGTCTCGTTTCCTCCCTGTGACCCTTCTATAAGGGGATGTTGCTTACTTATTGATGACCTTTGGGTC
The DNA here is from genome assembly GCA_004026705.1 of Nesogale talazaci. Taxonomy (NCBI): domain Eukaryota; kingdom Metazoa; phylum Chordata; class Mammalia; order Afrosoricida; family Tenrecidae; genus Nesogale; species Nesogale talazaci. Next base: position 148,047 of record PVJH01002741.1, on the reverse strand, counting down.
CCCAATCTAGCTTCCCCCTCATTTATAATGATGTAATTTTTAGTTCTTTGATGCCTCATACCTTATCCCTTTGACAACAGCATAGACTGTTGTGCTTCTTCCATGTGGGCTTTGTATCTTCTGAGCTAGATGGCTGCTTGTTTACTTTCAAGTCTTTAAGACCCCAGATGCTATATCTTTTGATAGCCAGGCCCTATCACCTTTCTTCACCATATTTGCTTATGCACATATTTGTCATCAGTAATTATATGAGGAAGGTGGGCGGCATGCAATGTTATGATTTTAACATGTTCACATTTTTATAGATGTAAATACTGTTTGCCAAATGTAACACAATGGTCCTACTGGCCTTCAGTTTGTTAACAATGTATTTACTGCCTCACTTTGAACTCATTCATAGAATCACGAGGTGCTCAAGTCTACTCTCTTAGTGAGAGAAAATCCAGCAATTTCCTCCAATAGAGTTTTCTCTATAAATATAGACTAATGTTTCTTTCCTGGGAGGAGGATATGGAGACGGTGGTGGGGATAAGAATTGTGGTGCTAATGAATGTTTTCCATGCATGAGACACTGGTCTAATTTCTTTATATATACACTTCTTTGAATTGTCATGACAACTCTATTCCACAAATACTAAGGGGATCTTGTATTTCACCAAGGATTTACCAGAAGGTCACAGAGGTTAAGTATGTTACCTAAGATCACACAGCTCTGTTTTTCTTAATCCTCTGAAGGTAGACCTTACTTTACAAAACACCTGGTCCTTTCATAGCAACTCCCAAACATTTAGGTTAATTCAAATTTAGATTTTATGTTATGATTGTAATTACTTAATTTAATATCCTTCTGAGAAAGGTAAGTTTAGAAGAGTCTGACCAAAGATAATGAAATAAGAGACAGAGTAGAGATTCTGTCACTAGAAGTAAAACAGAAACTTCCAGATCTTGGTGTAAAATAAGAGTCAGTAAACTGGCCCATGGGCCAAATGCAATATGTCACTTGTTCTTATAAATACAGTTCTATTGGGACACAGTCACACTCATTCATTCACAGTATTGACTATGGCTACTTTTGTGCTATAACAACGGGTTTGAGAGATTGCTATTAAGACTGCATGTCCAGAAAAATGGAAAATATTTACTATGGGGCTCTTCAGAGAAAGATTGGAAACCCATCTCTCAGTCAAAGGTCAAAGCAAACACATATAGTCACAATGTATATTTCAACCAACCTGAACCAAATTTCAAATCTCAACCAAATTCTATACTCTCTCCTGGTGTATTTCCCCAGTTTTTGACAACAAAGCACTTGACTAGGACAAATAGATGCCTTGATGAAATTCCACCAGGTGGCATAGTGAGTCACGTGGTGTGCTGCTTACAGCAAGGCTTACCTTTGAGACCTACCGGCTGTTATATGGGAGAAAATTGGGGAGAAATGAAGCTGTCTGCTTCAGAAAAGAGTTATGGTTTCAGGAACCCAAAGGGACAGGGCTGCTCTATCCTGTAGGGTAACATGAATTGGAATTGACTCAACAGCAGTGGTTTGGCTTGGTTTGGGTTATAAGATGAAAAGAGGCCCTCTTCTGACTTTTTGGTGGCTCAGTCTGGGGCAAGTGATTCAATCCTTCCCTCATTCACTGCCATCAAGTCAACGTTGACTCGGGATCTTACAGGACAGAAAGGTAAGTTCAGAAGAGTCTGACAAAAGATAATGAAATAAGAGACTGAGTTGGGATTCTGAACTGACCCTGTGGGTTTCTGAGAACATTACTCTTTAAGCCTCAACTTTCTCCAAAAGGGTTGTTGGTAACAATTAATATCAACTAGCTCAAACAAAGAGTGTGCGTAAGCATTGTGTTTGGGGCTCTACATTTGGTGTCTCTGAATCTCATCACCACCTTCTGAGGAGGGTACTTTTAAGGACTATACTTTCATCGTGAGTAAGGGCTCTGCCTTAAACCCTCCTATTCGCTGCCAGCCAGCCACACCTTGTAAATCGTTGGTGCTAAAAATAAAATTGACTTTTGTGAAGATCAGAGCTTCTTCAGGTAGCAAAGGAAAAAGTATTAGGGAGTCTGTGGATCATAGGTCACCTGCTAAAGCCTGAACGTGTAAATGAACTCTGCTGATCTATAATACAAGTGCCATGAGCGGGTGGCTTTAAAGACCAGAAACATATTTTCTTATAGTGCTGAAAGCTGGAAGTCCTACCCAGGATCTCAGAGTTGTTGAGGCCTCCTGTGAGTCTCTCATTGGTTTGTAATGTCTGCTGGCAAGCACTGGATCCATTTGCCTGTAGACAATCCTTATCTGTCTGCTAGCTTAGACTGGTTTCTCTAGAGAAGCAAAACCAGTGCAGCTTGTGTATGCACAACTGAATAAACTCTAATACAGAGTGACCCTAAAAGGGAGGGGTGAAAGGCTCGGAATCTTTACAGAAGTAGCTAGTCTCATCTTCCCCCTTCTGAGTGCTGATAGTTTCGAACCACTGATCTGGATGTTAGCAGTTTAGTGCATCGTTCACAACACCACCAGGATATATGTGTCTCCCTCCCTCAGGTGTGTGTGTGTGTGTGTGTGTCAGAGAGAGAGAGAGAGAGAGCGAGAGAGAGAGTTCTCTATATCTATCTATCTATCTATCTATCTATCTATCTATCTATCTATCTATCTATCTATCTATATAACACCTATCTATATATATAGAGAGAGACAAAGAGAGAGGTTTGTATCAAATAAATGGCCCACACAGTTGTGGGGAGGGGCCAGTTCAAAGTTTGTGGATCAGATGTCAGGCTGGAGGCTTCTCTTGATTACACAGCATAGGGTCTTGTGATCCTAAGATGGCCAGATCGGACAGTGGACTTTAACTGTAGTGGTAAATAAATCGAAGGCTGACATGTCAAACGACAGGTCACTGACTCAAGTCCAAAGATCTGGAGATGAGATGATGAGTCAGATGCAGCATGAAGATCCTGCAAAAAGCAAGCAAGCTTCTCCATCACCTCCAATTTTCAAAGCAGACCACAACCCTGAGGAAACTTCCTTTTAGTTGATTGGATCAGGGCTGTTCTCTGAGTGAGGGTATGGATTTCACCTAAATCTTCTTACAACTAGTTCTCTGCTTATAACAGTTCCTAAATAACAGACCCCATTATGGAGTTGATGGCACTCTGTTAGATTATATCATGGGGCATTACTACCAACCCAATAAAAATCCTGCCCCAGCCAAGTTGTCACAAAACTTAGCTATTACATCTGCCTTCCTTGTGTGCATGTGGGCGTTTATGTGATTTCATTTTTTGTTTTTACTAACTCATAAGTGATTATATTTAAAGACCAACCTATTCAGGTCGGATCTAGTTAACATAGCAACCAACTCCCCTTCCAATAAGATTACATCCATGAGTATAAAGATTAGGATTCCAGCATGAATTTTGAAGAAAACAATTTCAATCCATTACATGGACCATTCACACCTCAAAGACCCTCTTCATTCTGGGTACCCAATGACCAGCCAAGCTTCCCAGACTCCCTTCAGCAGCACATGAGATCTTGGTTTCAAGTGGCAATGTGTTTCCCAGGTGATTGTGTCTATGGATAGGCTCAGGAACCATGAAGACAGGTACTGCAAAGAGCATGGTCTCCCTGGGAAGCAACCCTTGACCCAGATTTGTCTGCAAAGAAGAATGAAGAAGCAGATGATTTAAGAATAAGGTGGGGTAAAAAGGGGAAACTGATATAAGGATCTACATAAAACCCCCTTCCTGGGATATGGGCAACAGGGAAGTGGGTAAAGGGAGATGTCAGACATTGTATGATATAACAAAATAATTATAATTTATAAATTACTAAGGGTTCATGAGGGAGAGGGGAGTAGGGAGGAAGGAGAAAATGAGGAGCTAATACCAAGGCCTTAAGTAGAAAGCAAATGTTTTAAGAATGATGATGACAACAAATGTATAAATGTGCTTAGTATACAATAGATGGATGGATTGTGATAAGGGTTGCATGAGCCACCAATAAACTGATTTTTAGAAAGAATGATGGCAACATGTGTTTAATTAGGCTTGATACAATTGATGTATGGATTGTTATAAGAGCTGTAAGAACCACCAATAAAATTATATTTTAATTATAAAAAGAATGGGAGTATGTTGAGTGACCAAATTGAACTGTGGTGGTTAGTTAGAATGTCGTCCAGGTAGGAGAAATTAAGGGAGAAGGAAAATAAAAAAAAGGTTTTATTTGGAGTCTTTTGGGAAGAACTGAATTTTTTTTTTCAATCTCATCAAAGATATTCTAAGTCAATTGATCTCGACCCATTGGTTGTGCTCCATTTGGGGCTTGAATGACCCTATTACAGGGGTCACCTAAGACCATAGGAAAGTACATATTTCTGATATTGTCTTAGGAACAGAGACACTGCTTCTCTCTCTGTCTCTAGACCAATCTGCCCACATGCAGATATGCTGGTCTGGTGAGAAAGAAGCTATCTCATCCTTCACACTGATGTTGGCTATTTAGCATACCGTTTAAGGTAGTTTACTGTTACCAATGCTATGCCAAACTTCAAGGCAAATTTTCATTTATTTGTCATTATAAATAAATATTCCAGAATATATGATTGCATATTGTTTTATGACTAATCACTGCGCTTTGATGAAGCTCAATTTGTAAAAATGACACTACATCCTGGATGTCAGATATTTACATGACTGTTTCTAACAGTCGCACAATGACAGTGATGAAGTAGCTTGGAAAAGGAACTGTATGAAAGGGTCTCTGCCTGGGGAAGGAGGAGAACCCTTGCTCCAAGTCCTGAGACCTGCTCCTTGTTCCCAGGTTTGTCAGCGTGGTCACTGCTTCTGCCCTCTGAATGAGGACTGACAGAGCCTGGGTTGTGCTCTTGGCTAGGTAGTGGGCTCTCCACCTCCAGGGAGAATGATGCTGCTGCCTGCTCCAGGACAAATGTGAGATCCAGAGATGCTTTCTGTGAGCTCGAATGGACTCTCTGGAGTTCAGTTCAGTTTGGTTTTATTCCGCTGACTGGAAGGAGAGAGAAGAAAATCATGGAGGGGACTGCATTTTGATTTGCTCCCAAAATGCTTATAAAGAGAGCAATCTTCCAAATTATAGAAACTCAGCATAGAGACTCAAAGCATGGAGGAATTTCTTGACAACAGTAGTGCCAGGCAAGAAGCAGACAGTGGGTTGTTTCTGTCTTTGGTACCCGGCAAACCACCTGAAAAAGTACTTCTCTAGCATCCTCAGAAGTTCTGCATCAATGCTGGGCTAGGAGCTCCAGGTGACTTTTTAATGCTTTTGGAGTCCTGATCTCTGCTTCTCTCTAGGCCTCTTGAGCTAGTCATAGAATCTTTGCCTTTGTTTCTCTACTCTCCTGTGTTTATTGTGCCATGTTCCTCTTCCAAGAAGAGGTATAAATGGATTGTTTAATTTATGAGGATATAATACTGTAATAGTATATTCCTTTGCCTGAAGTGTATCCTTAAGTATTACCTTGGTCTGTTCTTTAATTGAATTGGATAGAGACAGCGCACTGCCATTGTTAAGGTTAACGACCCAATGATTTACAAGACAAGGCGCATTTACTGGCAAATAGATTTTCGTAATTGTTCCACTCTACAGTGAGAATAAGGGTTTGAACATTGATTTGCCTTGCTCTGGGTTGAGGCTCACCTAGAGGAGGAGACAGAAACCCAGCATCCTGGGGAAGGTCTGGAAGAAACTGCACATGATTGATGAGGTGAGCAGGCTCCTCACCTCTTCCTGCTAAGAGTAATTGTTTCAGGGAATCGCTGGTGCCCTGGGGTGGAGAGAATGATGGTTTTCAAGGTGACCCTGGATAAAGAGTGTTACAGGTGACCCAATGAAATCACAGCACCACATTCACACACATTCAAGGACTACGAGTGCTTTGTTATGGTTGTTGTTCTAATCTAATCTGAGACTCTGCCTAGTTTGATGGGGGGCTGAATTTGAAATTTATAATAGGGAAGGGTAGAGAAAAGTCATTTCTGGGGGAATAACTATTCTAGTAGTTATTTCTGGTGGAAGTGAGAGAAAGGACATCTTTTCATTGTGTTTGGGGCCCAGGATGTGGGTCGAGTTCTCAGACTGCTGCATTCTCTCTTGGAGGCTCTTGCTTTGGGGAAAATTGAGAGCCAGGGAATTGTGGGTGGAAACCTGGGCACTGCAAACATCTCAGGCGAAGTCTGTGCCTTTTTGTTTCCTCATGTTTCTCCAAAGACATTGGCAAGAGGCTGTTGATTCTATTTGAAGGGCATCTCCAATGACCTCGCATTCACAGTGACATTTGGGGGAACTCAAAGCAGAATTGGACTGAGGGTGCCTTGCATCGGGGGGATAGAGCTCTGCTTCTTGCCAACCTGTGCTACTCACAAAGAAAGTGATGGAGAGAAATCAAGCACAGGAAGAGCAAGCTATATTTGACTGTTTTCCCAAGGTGGTGATTTATATCCTATGTAAAGCAGATAATCCAAGAGGCCCTAGGATCAGATTTGAGAAAGGGAAGTCACGTTACAGAGAGAAGACCATCAGCACACAGTCACGCTGGAGAGTTACCAATTCAAGGAAGCAAAAGGAGGTCCCTAGTCTCTGTAACTCCCTGTCTTTCTGTCTGCCCTTTCTGTCTTTCTCCTACACAAAATGCTCTCCCCCCTCCTCCCATGGAGTGAGGGCTCTCTCTTTTCTTATTAAGACCCTTTAGACGGTGAAGCGCCATATTCTCAAATCAGGCTTTTCCATGTGTCTTTACAGTTTGAGGTGAAGGGAAACAAACGCCTGCTTGACAATAGCATGTGGCCCATGTTTTCAGGGCACCGTGGATCGTTCCTCAGGTATACTCCTTCTCTCCCTCACAGAAAGAAGGTCTTCAGAAGCATGTGGAACCACTTCCTTTTTTAAAGATGCAGATCTCTAAAGTCAGCCACTTACACATGGCTTTAGTTCCACTAGAAATCGCATAGTTTTGCGTTTGATGTATCTACTGTCATGGAGGAAAACCTGGGTGCTTTCCAGCTGTTATCACATGTAAGACTGCTGTAAGTTTGCCAGGGGAATGGGTGTTCAAGGGGTGACAGGCCTCTCCTGTGTATTCCAAGAATGAACTTGCACATTGATAGTGTGTGTGCATGTTCAGCGTGGCAGCCTGGGGACAAATCAGTTTTGTTTTTTTAAGTGGCTGTACCAGATTTTCACTCCCAGCAGCAGTGAGGAAGACTTCCTACTGCTCGGCATCAGGTGTGGTAAGAGTTTTTGTGTTTTGCTAATTTGATCATGAGAAAAGATACTGCACAATTGTTTTAGCTAGTAGTTGATTTAGATCCCTAATACTTATTCATGCTGCCCTGTACATGTTTCTTCTGTGAAAAAGTCCTCTCTCAGTGTTTCTTCGATTAGGCCTCGTTTTTTGTTCTGGACTCATAAGAGTTCTTTATATTGTGAGCGGTGCTGTCCAATAGAAATATAATGCAAGCCATATCCCCCAAACACAAACAAAACCTGTTGCTTTTGAGTCAATTCCTACTCAAGTGACCCAATAGAGGGTTTCTAAGGCTATCCAAGTTTATCCATCTAAGGCTGTGGCAGTCATGTACTTATGCTAATTTTATGATTGAAATGTGGGGGTGGAGTCTAGCCTGTTAATCTGGAGATAGTCATTGAGTAGCCAATGAGGTCTTTATGTGGGCATGGCTTTCTCTTGAGACTGCTGGGAAATCTCGCGGTATTTCCCTCGTGAAGATGAGAAGCTATCTCCCAGTTGTTGGGAGTTAGTGAGAGATGATTAATGATAAACAAGACAAGATGGCAGTGTCTGAGAAGCTGGAGGAGCTGGCGGAGAGACCACACAGCTTTGCCCTGATGGAGCCAGACCTCTGAAGCTGGGGCGGACACATGGAGACCTCTGCTAGTGATGAGTTGCTTCTGCTGTTGATGGACCCTGAGCCCTGGAAGTGAGGAGCCATATGGAGACCCCTGCCAGCGCCAGGATTCTGCACCCACTGACCTGTGACTTCGTGAGTTGGAAGGAGACTTTATAGACTGATTTCGGACATATGGGTTAATATCAGACTTATGACTTTGAACTGGACTGGGCTCAAAGTCCTGTTCCTCTTGTATATAAATCTTTTCCCTATATCTATATGCGAGTCTATGAAATTTGTTCCTCTAGCCTACCCGGGCTAACACAATAGCCTCATCTTTCTCTGGTGATGCGACTAGTGGTTTTGAATCAGAGACCTTGTGGTTACCAACCCCCTGTTCACTTGACAACATCACCCCATAGATAATCAAAAATTTCTAGTAGCTTATATTTAAAACACTAAAAAGAAGCTGGTCAATATGGTTTCAATAGTATATTTTGTCAAATATATATTGTTTAACTGAAATCCAAAATATTACTAGTTTATAATTTTTAGTGAATTCTTGAAAAATCTGGTGCATATCTCACCCTGAGGGCAAACCTCAATTAATATGTGCACATTTCAATTAGTCAGTAATGACACATGCTTCCGTACTGTTATATCATCTGTGTATGGTTTTGTGGTTTGTTGTGCATGTGTGTGTGTGAGTGTGCGTGACTTTGTTTTTAAGGACAGAAGTTCTTCATTTGAACACAATACTACCTGAACAACTTTCCTTAGTGATTTTTACAACTTAATAAATCCTCCTCTAGGATGTGGTGAAGGAAATATTGCCCTTTTGTCTAAAAGTTTTAAAGCTTTCTCTTCCACATTCAAGGTCTTGATCCATGCGGTGGTTAGGAGCTGTGAAATCATCTTAGATTCACAGCAACATCACACACAATCAACGCAATGAAATACACCCCAGCTCTTGTACAATCCACACAGTGGTGGTCATCTTTGAGTGAAGAGTTGCAGCTATGTCCGGTCCATTTAGCTGATTGTTTTCCTCTTTTTCTCTGCCTAAGCATGCTGTCCTTTACCTGGAACTGGTTTCTCCTGAGGATATGTCCAGAGTACATGAAGTGAAGTCACACCATCCTTGATTCTAAGGAACTTTCTGGGTGTACTTTTCCAAGACAGGGTTGTTTTTTCTTCTGGGAATTCATGCTGCTTTCAATATTCTTCTCCAGCACCATAAGGAACATGTATCAATTTTAGTCACATCTTTCTTATTTATTGTCAAGCTTCTCCATGATGACAAGATTACTGAAAATACGATGACTCAGGTCATGTGCATCTTTGTTCTCAAATGGATATCCTCACCTGTTAACACTTTAAAGATGTCTTCAGCAGCAGGATTGCCCAAGGCAATATGTTGCTTGATTTCTTCACTGCTGTTTCCATGAGCATTGATCCAAGGAAAATTAAGTCCTGACATACATCAATCATGTCTCCCTTTCTCATGATGAGGTTCTTTGGTAAAGGTAGACTTGACTGTATGGACTCCAGTTTCATGTGTGGTTTGCTTCAATGTGACTGTTCCTTAACGAGAAGCAATTTTCTATCGCTCTCTATTGTGTCATCCCTTCTTGCTCCACTGCTCTGTGTACCAGCCTGGCAAGTGGAGGTTTTCATACAGGATGTTTTGGGACTCTCTCATCAGCTCTATTGGTCTTCTGGCTTACCTCATTTGAAACACTGCATTGACTTAATGACCATAGCTTTAAAATGGACTTTCAGATCCTGATGGGGCAAGTCATCTAATTTGCTTCTTTCTCAAGAACTTCTTGGTATATTCAGCTTATTTACTTTGAGAAAACAACCTTTGAAATATGAACGCATGGTTCTGTGGACATCCTTTGTTTGTTTGTTTCTCTCTATTTTCCCAGAGAAGCAGCAAGAACGCAGATGAGTCACTTTTCTTCTCTCACATCTCTTGTCATCTTCTAGTTGGGAGTGACCTTGTTCTCACGTCACATGGCATTTGAAGATTCAGTGAGATGATGTATACACGTGCCTGGCATACAGAAAAGGGCAAATAAGTGAGTAAGAGTCCTACCATTGTTCGAGCTGAGACATGGCCACTTTTTGGAGAGTGACTTCTATTAGACAGGAAAGGCTGACTTTTCATGGAGCAGTATTGCAATATGAGACCTGCAGGATTTTTGATGAGGGCTCTTGTGCTTACTGTTGATAAAATACATATATGTTGTTTTTTCAATAGTGAGAAGTACATACTTCAGAATATCATTACTCCTTTGATCAGACTGTGATTGTGAGACATCATGAGAAGCATGTAAGAGGCACATAAGAGATAACTATCTGGAATGAATGCTTCAGCCAAGCGCTGGAAACTTTATTGGGTCATTGGGGTGAAAGGGAACAGAGATTAGACATCTACCCAGTGATCTGTATGTCACACCATGCAACCAAGGTTATAGCATGAGGAGATGGAAGTGGGGGTAGGGTTGCCAGAGAAAATAAGAGAAATGCAACCGAATTTGAATCTCAGGTGAACAATAATTTTTAAGAGAAAATATCCATAAAGCTGTGGCTCAAATCCAACCAGTCATTCCAAGAAGAGGCTGTCTAATCCCATAAAGATTAACAGAAACTAGGAGATCCTATATAGAGTCACTCTGAGTCATGAACAACTCTAAGACAGGATGATAAATGTTAAGTATTTGACAGGAAATATTTATATTAAAATAGTCATTTATTTTATTTGAATTTCAGATTTAACTAAGAATCTTGTCTTTTTCTTTGCTAAATTTGAATAGGAAATATTTCTATAACTTCTATAAAAAGGAACTTCATTCTAATATATTCGTGATTACCTCTAATGGCCATTAGGTTGCATGCAGCCCAATTCTTTCCCTCAATAAGAGGAGATACTGCGAGTCCTTGGGTAGAGACGGTTAGTTGCAGAAAACAATTGACTCAAGGGTTCTTTCTAAGGTTTCTAAGTGTGTCAAACTACACACAAACAGTTCTTTCACTGTCCTTATCTTAGACACAATGAAATGCTAACCTTTCGTAAGCGTTGACCTGATCCAGGGTCTATGTCAGGTGCTAAGCAGTAGCCCATATCTGATCACCCACGGAGTTAACACAAGTCTATCTCTCTCAGGATTCTAGAAAGTATACCGTTGAACCAGAATTGAAGGTCAAAAGAATACGCTGCTTACCATTTAGGGTCTCTGTTGAAATGGCAGTCTTATCAAATCTTGTAGTTACTATGGCAATAAGGACCCGAGAGAGAGATGAAAGCCAGGGAATCTTCAGCTAGCAGAAGACCGAGAGAGAGAGAGAGAGAGAGAGAGAGAGAGAGAGAGAGAGAGAGAGAGAGAAGGGAAGGGAAGAAAAAGTGATGAGAAAAATATATTGTTGTTTCCTAGAATTTGGAAGGAGCTGAAGGGCATCAATGGCAGAGAAGTTCTGCTGAGACAAGCAAGCAGTATAACAAGACAATATCAGAATATTTTTTTCTGAAATGAGCACTCTTAGGTTGAGGAAGGGCTCCCTCGGGTGTCTTAGATTGATGAAGAGTCCCATTGCTGAAGTCATTTAAAGCCAGAACTGAACAAAGCAATTGAAAGTGAACTACAGGGAACACTCCCTTGGATAGCTTCTGGGACGGACCAATCCTCTGATAGGCCTTGGCTTTCCCTGAATGCCTGTGAAATCAGTGGTTCATTTGAAAACACGACGGTTAAAAGTCTCAGGGAGCCTGGGCTTGAGAATTTAATTGAAAGTAATTTTCATACAACTAAAGTGTGTTCTAGAAATTTCTTGTTGGATGTGGTGTGGTCGTGCACGTGTGCACGTGCGTGTTCCCTTTATCCCCAATAGAGCAAGCGTCTTGTCTGAGCGGCTTCATCAGACCAAAGGTTTGTTTCAAACTCAATGAGCTGTCACCTGTCCTAGCCTCTCTTATCAAAATTGTTTTTAATGTGACACTTGAATGAATATATCTATTTGACTTAGCTTTTTCTAATGACATCGCCTTTTCAGAAAATAGACCTTCCTGCTTACTCCACAGCTCTGGATAGACAGGTAAAACATCTATGCACGGAGAAACACTTCTTGCACAGTGATGCTTCAAGGCATGGAAATTGCCCTCTTGGTACTCAACGCTAGCCTGGTTGACCTTCCCAATTTTTCTGCTGCAAATCTGAAAAACAAACCCAACTGTTGTGAAGAAACAGTGGCACAGACACACACACACACACCTTAGATAAATGTTCACGTTTTCCTTACAGAACAGAAGGCCTCGGAGGAGATGGATTACATAAACACTACCTGTTACTGTACCTTCATTGCTATAAGCAGCCTACTTACCTACAAACTATAGTTATGAACCTAGAAAAGTCTATCCAACACTCGAGGTACATACAATGGTTCATAACAGTACATGAGTGATGTTTTGTGACACGTTTCAAAACATTATCATTGTAATGCAAAATGTATTTGAGCATATAGGGATGTGCTTCTTTAATTATTTATTTATTTTTTTGGCATCACTGCCGCTGGTGGTCGTGGGCACTACCCAGCGCTGATCCTGGGAGCTGCCGCTGGATTTGAAATGCCAAGCCCAAGGGCCCCAGTCCCACACTCCACCACTTACGCCACCGAGGCTCAGCCTTTAATTTTTTTTTTAATGCACAGAAAAGTTCACGATCTACTAAGGCAAATATTTGGTTGCTTGACAGTAGATATGAACCCTACCTAATTGTTCTGCCTTATATTCAAACCTAGCTTAAGGACAGATGGAGGAATGGAACTCATTTCTCATCTGGAGACTGCCTGCACTTTCCTACACAGTTCTCATCGTCCTGATAATATGTGTTTTTTAAAGGCAATTTTAGTTGAAACCATTATCTTTTGCTTTGCATCTTGCTTTGCCCTCATTGTAATGAATGACCAAATATTGCTTACTTTATTTCTTCCTCCCACACTTTCTTTACCTTCCATTCACACTTCTCCAGACGTATGGGTGCTACCTAATGGTTGCTCTGCCTCTCCGCCCTGCTGCTCCCTATTGTGTATGTTGTAGCCACATTAAACATCCCAGAGCAGAGCCTCCCTTCTATCGTGTTCCTGCTCAAAGCTTGTCAATAGCTTCCTGCTTTCTATGAGGCCTATTTCCAGACATCAGTCTTTCACACAGCACCTCCATTATCTTTGCTCTTTCCCCCTTACAGTTATGCTGTTTTTTATTTCATATTTATCTTTAAATGCACTCGCTTTATATATATATATATATATATATATATATATATATATATACTTAAATGTATTCTAAAGGAAACTTTATCTGTAAGTAAATGGAAAACCAGTACCATCTATCATAAATAGAAGCTAACAATAAAAATAAATCCAATGAAAACAAAAGTACTATCTTCCAGTCAGATAGTATTGCCTGAGGTGCTAAATCTGTGGCTTGCTCTCTGTGTGCTTGTAACAATAGGCTATTATTCAGTTACCTTCCATTTGCCCCTCCATATCCATTTCCTTTCTCCTTCTTGCTCTCTTGTCAGAAGGCTGAGTTCTATGTGACAAGTAGGAGACTGGCCTTCTGGCTTCAACGGAGGCTCGTTTATGGGAGTCTAGCAGAGTCTAGGAGAAAAGTCAGTGATTGGCTGAGGGGTTTGTACCTTAGTGCCTTAGGAGGTTACAATAGGTTGAACATGCTCCCTGACCAAAGAGATCAACCTAAAATCGATGGGTGTTTTAAGATGGTGGTGCAGTTGTGAAAAGATGCTAAAAAAGATGCTGTTGCCAGCTAAAATATCTGTGCTTCAAAGTCACAAGGAATTCCATAGAAAAAACATGTGGTGGTCTGTGTTTGTGACGTTTGCAGCCTTGGAAAGCCTATGGGGTCATTTAGCCCTGTAGGACCTCTATCAGTCAGAGTCTACAGCAACTGACCACCTGGTGAAGAGCCAACATTCAGAGCCCAGTTTCCTTGATGTCCAAGTTTCCTCTCTTATTCACCGTCTTACTCTGCTCCTCAAGATATTTGTGTTCAATGGACTGGGTTAAACTGTTCTGACATTGTAAGTATCTATTAACTTAACCACCAACAATTGACTTTTGAATTCACTAAACCAACCAATATTCCAAATCTAACTTGGGCACCTTGCTATATCTGAAGAGGCACCTGAGACATTAAAATGAGAACAGTATGATTGTTGAGGAATATTTGTAAAATCAGATCACAGAATCCCTCTGGGTTTTCTCCCAGCTGTGTTCTGAACCTTAATCCCTCTGGGTCTTCTTTCAGTTGTCTTCTGAACTTTAGCACATTCACTATTTGCTTGCATGCAAGGGTCAGTCATAAAGCGTTGCCACTTCAATTCATCCATGCACTGGTCTATTCCATAAAACGTGTCTAAATATGGCTTTGTGAGCCGTGGCCGACTGCAGACAATTGGTGTCAGTCACATGCTTGTCTTATTCTCAGTCTTGTTTCTATTGTCTGGTGCCATCTGTTCAGTTCTGACTCAGAGCAACCCTCCTGGGTCCTGTGTCATCCTCACAGTGGTTACTATGTTGGACCCTATTGTGGCAGTCAATTAGGCTTGTTAAGGGACCTTAAAAGAAGGACACTCAGAAGCTATTTTGGCTAAGATCAGTTCACCAAAAAAAAAAAAAAGATTTTTTTCATCAGTCTTTTAAGCTGGATCAAAGCAAATGGAGAACCTCTCTACCAGAGGAAGTTGCCTTGGAGGCCAGCACTGAAGCTGAAGCTTGGAGAGTGAGATATGCCTGACCAGAGCCCATGAGAACAAATGAAAGGGGAGGAAGAGAGAATGACGTGCATCCTGGCCCACCAAGCCTTCAGGACGATAATCCCACTCAGAACAGCTACTGCACAAAGAGGACTGCACGGCCAGCCCCATTAAGAAATACGGCTACCCTTGCAGACCCAAGGCCTATCAGGGCCAGGAAGAAGAAGCGGGGTCAAGATTATACCCTGTAGGACACAAACACACCAATGCAAAGCACTAAGAGTGTGCAACAGAGTGTAGAGTCACTGATGGAGTGCCAAGGGTATACTTTGGGGCCAGGGTATTGGCACCCCATCCGAATGAACCAGGGGTCACTCTAGGAGGTCAACTACAGACCTTGAACTTTATACAGGTTCTTATACTGCTATTATTTTTATTATTCTGTTACACATTGTATAGCACATTGAGGGGGTTTCTTGCTGTTGTTATCATTGTTTTATTTGCTTAAGTTGCTCCATTTTAGGAGACCTTTCTTGTATATATTGCTACCTCTACAGGTCTATCTAGACAAGATAAACTGGACAAAGAGGTTGGAGGCAAAAATGACAAGACTGATGGCTCCAGGGTAGGGGACATTGAAGAGGAGGAGGAGGGCGAAAGGTGGTGATGTCGACCAGCCCAGGAGAAAGGGAATAACAATTGATACAAATGCAGGGACAAGGTGGGTGAGAGAAGGCCAATAGGGATTGATTAAGACTATTGTAACAGAGAAAAAAATACTGAAACCCAAATGGAGAGTGAGCATGGGAGTGGGACAATACTGAAACCCAAATGGAGAGTGAGCATGAGAGTGGGACAAGAGGGAAGCAAATGGAAATAGAGGAAGGAACTGGGGGATAATGAACATTTATAGAGGTTCAAATACAGGTATGTACATAGGGGCATATATTTATAAATGAGGATGGGGAAAGAGATTAATGTGTATACTTATAGGGTTAGTAGTAGGACAACAGATGGGCATTGGACCTCTACTCAAGTATCTCCTTGGTTCAAGAACACTTTGTTCTATTAAATTGGCATTCCAAGATGCTCACCTTTCTGACATGATCACTGAAGACAAATGTGTGCATAAGCAAAGGTGGTGAAGATAGCTGATGGTGCCTGGCTAACAAAAGATGGAGCATCTCGGGACTTAAAAGCTTGAAAGTAAACAAGCAGCCATCTAGCTCAGAAGCAACAAAGCCCACTAGCTTTGGAAGCTTTGGAAGAAGCACACTAGCTTGTGGAATCATGAGGTGTCAAAGGGATGAGATATCAGGCTTCAAGAACTAAAAAGCACAACATTGCATGCCCACTTTCCTGATATGATCCCTGAGGACAAATGTGTGCATATGCAAATGTGGTGAAGAAAGCTGATGGTACCTGGCTACCAAAAGATATAGCGTCTGGGGAAATAAAGGCTTGAGTAAACAAGTGGCCACTCAGCTCAGAAGCAATAAAGCCCACATGGAAGAAGCACACCAGCCTGTGTGATCATGAGGTGGTGAAGGGAACTGGTGTCAGGCATTAATCAGCTAAAATTATATTATTATTAATGAGGGGGATTACAGATTGGGGACCCAAAGCCCATCAATGAGTGAGGTGACATCCTTTTGCAGAGGGGTTACGAGGAGGAGATGAGCCAGTTAAGATACAGGGTAGGAGCTATGAAGTATGCAACCTTCCTCTAGTTCCCATGCTGCCTCCCACCCACTATCATAACCACAATTCTAACATATAAATCCAGCTAGACCAGGAGATGTACAGTGAAGTTGGAAACATGGGAAACTTAGGATAGATGATCCATCAAGACTAGTAATAGGAGTGGTAATACCAGGAGGATAGAGGGATGGAAGAATAGAAAGGGAGAACCAACTTCAGGGATCTACATGTAGCCTCCTCTCTGGGTGACGGACAACAGGGAAGTGAGTGTTGGGATACATTGTACAGTGTACAGGATGAAAAAAATAATTTGTAAATTACTAAGGGTTCAAGGGGAAGTGGGGGAGGAAGGGTAATATAGGGAGCTGATAATGGGGGCCTGGAGGGAGGGAGAAAGTTTTGAGAGTGATGATGGCAATGGGTGTGTAAAAGTGGCCTGCATACAACTGATGTTGTTAGGGATTGTGATGGGAGTTGTATGGGCCCCCAATAAAATGATTCATTCAAAAGAAGGGGGGGAAGGAGAGGGGTTTTTTTTTTTGCTTTTTTTTTTAAAGAGGAGCTTGTACCAAGGGCTCAAGTGGAAAATGTTTGGAAATGTATGTGGCAACATGTGTGTAAATGTGCTTGATACAAATGGTGTACTGAATGTTGTAGTAACTGTAAGAGCCCCCAATAAAATTAAAAAAAAAAGAAAATGGAGATACTTTTAAGGAAGAAATCATAACCAAGGTTAATTCTTTGATTTACCAATACAATATAGATGACAAGATCCACTCAAAACCATGACGTCCAAAAGTATTCGCTAGGACAGTGAAATTCAAGGCTCAGAGTTCGGTTCAGATCCATTCATTGATTTCATTAAGACAATGTACATACTCCTTCTTGGAGAGTAGCAAGAGCTTTCCTATTTCAATGGGGAAACCTTACTTCTGCTATACATAGTCTTCATCTTGCCCCTTCAATCATCCTTTGGCTCCCAAATGCAAAGAACATTTAAAAGAAATATAATGTGTCTTCTTGGAGAATGTCTAAATTACCATTTTAGTTTGTGTCAATTGAATTACATGGAATTCTTTGGGGGAAAGTTTATAGAAAGGCAAACACCACTTTGAGAAATGTATAGACCTAGGTGAAATATATAGATATGCGTCATAGATTAATAGTTTTAATAAATGTTTTTATTATTTTATAGCAATACTTTTTGACTCACCCATGTACATGTTCACAAGTTTGCTAATCGTGTTTCAGGCTATACTGTATACTTCATGTGGCAGGTATTATTATCCTGCCTAACAGTATATAAATGTTGAATGAGTGAATTCTAGGTGAATCAATAATCCATGTATAACACATATGATTTAAATCTATGTACCAAAATACTTGAGCAAATACTTCTGTCCTTTTTGACACCTTGTCTTATAGACTTTGTATAATTAATTCACAGAGAGATTCTTAGGCTACTAATAAAGTCCTAGGGGACACAGTCCCCCTAATGCTATGAAATTCACCACCATGAAATGTTCACAAGGTATGATTTTTAAAATCCTATGAGGCTATGCTGATTATAAATTCCTGAACACTTGTGGCCGTGTTCCTCTTTTTCTCAGAATATAGAACAGAGATGGGATATTGGCATCTCTTTGTATTTGGGTATTTATAGATTCCGAATTGAAATCTGGGTGTAATGCAGTAGGAGAGAAACATATCAGAAATTCCCCACTCTCCAAACACAGACACCTCAGATACTCAGGAGCTTTATTCCTGGTCTGAATTTTAACATACGCATTCATATATGCCACTTGCACATTGTGTCTGATTCCATGCTAGAAGGATACGATGACCTTTGAATAGGGTCCCTGCACTTTTGTAGGGCAGAAATTCCACCCTGCATTCTGTTAGCCTCATGATAATGAAGTCATTTTCATTTTTCTTTTCATAGCTGATGAAGTCAAGGCACACATGTACACCAGCAACATCGAGGGCACTTTCTTTGTGAGCTTGCAACCTTCCACCAAGGCACAACCACTATGAGCAGAAAGCAGGCCCCCAGCTTCTTTGCCCTTAGCTAACTGACTTTGCAAGTGTCATTGAAAGCCACTCATTTACCTCTGCAGGTGTGAAGAGACCCTCAGCAGTTCAAGGGCCACCCATGTGGTCCAGGATGGAAAGCTACTGTAGCAAAAATGGTTAGAATGGAAAGTAGCCCTGACACCTTACCCCAGTTCCCTTGGCTTAAACGATGTTATTTGTGTCCAAGTATAAGCATTCTTATTAACACTCCACTGCTCACTGCTAACCAAAAGGTCAGGATAGTTCAAACACTCCAGTGGCTCCTTGGAAGAAAGACGTGAGAATCTGCTTCCATCAAGATGACTGTCCAGGAAACCCTACACAGCGGTTCTACTCTAGGCTTTGGGGGCATAGGGTATACTTGTCATTTGTAGTAACAGGTCAAAATCAACACAGCAACACAAACAATAATACCGAGGTGCACTCAGCTCCCCCTGAAGCCTGCTCTCGAGCCCCAAGAATCTGTCACAGCACTGACTCTTAACTGCTCCCTTCCTTGTGTCAGGACAAAATAAATTTGTTCATATTCACCTCTCTGTTTTAGGAGTACATTCACTAATGTTGGATAAAATAATGGCTGGGATTTCCAGACATGCTACGCAAGCCCAGAAAGTTGTGTAGTAAAAAGTTGGGAGACCAATACCTTCTCATTTCCTTTAGCGTGGGTCTCTCTGGAAAGAGGGGAGGTAGGTGTGGGCAGGGTAAAGGCAGTGTGTTTAGTGCCCCCATGGGAGGAAGGGTAGTGCCTGGTTGTGAGACTGCTCAAATATTCCATAAGAGAATGGATGCAGGGCTCTTTGCACAGCACCTAGCAGGTATATTCTTGATCACATTCAGAAGGGAAGACCCTAAAATCCTAAGGATGGAGGGAAATGTGGAACAGATGTCAAATCACAAAAAAAGGCTAAGCTTACTGTTTAGATAGAGATTAGAGGAACCCCAAAGCCTAGAGTCTCTTGTTACTCTTCAGATGTTAACTGAACCCACCCCCGTGTTAGAATAATCAACCATGTGGGATCAAGTGGACAGCTGTTGTCCAGAGACAAAACTTAGAAGGTTAGATAAGAAAGAGGAATGGGAAAAAGAAAGAGAGAAAGTAAGATGCGTGAGGGCGGGGAGTTAACATAGAAGGCGTAAAAGCAAAATGCGTATGAATTTTTGAATGTGCATCTGATGATCTGCACTGAACAATTTACCCAATGCACAAAAAGAAGCTTTAAAAAGTCCAGTCCTGAATATTGATGTAAGTGTGAGGAAAGCAGCATCTGTTTGGGTCCAGGCCTGACATAGGCATGCAGGAGGTCCTGCAGGGCCTGCCCTTCCACAATGCTTCTCTTCTAAGGCGTCCTGGTGCTCACACTGGCACACAATCTCCAGAAGGCACAAAAGTTCCTGGAGGGATTTAAGTCATTCGAGACTGAACCTGCTGTTGTTATTGCTAGGTGCCCACGAGTGAGTTCCAACCCATAGTGACCTTATGCACAACAAAAGGAAGCGCTGTCCTCCCAATGGTTCCTCTGCTTGAGCCCATGGTTGCAGTCACTGTGTCCATCCATCTCATTCTGCTGCCCCTCTCCTCTCCTAAAGGTGGTTCCCATCTCTAGGACCTGGTCTCTCCTGAAATGCTCCCAATACACGAGAAAGGCTCAGGCCATCCTTGCCTAAGGAGCACTACAGCTATATTTCGTCCAGGACAGATTGATTTGTTCTTTTGGCCATTCATGGTGCTGTAATTCACATGCATTGATTCTTCTGCAGTCGTCCTTATTCAATGTCCAACTTTCAAAGTTTAGGAGGCAAATGGTAACATCTTGGTTTGGGTCAGGTGCACCTTAGTCCTCAAAGCAATACCCTTGATTTTGAGCATGTGCAGCGGAGTGACACAGTGCAGCCCAGCTTTCTGACTTGGAAGCTCCCTGTGCCTTTTAGTGCTCATGCAACCTGGATAAAATAGTCTTATTCTCTATATTTGTGTTTTTGAATCTGGCCTAGGGATAGAGGTAGATTTATGATTGTTTAGTGACTTGAACTAAAGTTGCTTCACAGGAACAAATAAAAACATCTACTTTTCACTACTGTTCGAAAAACAGAATTGCTTTGGTTTCTCTCTAGTGAACCATACTGCTTTTTAAATGTAAAAGTCAGACTGCTAACCTCTCCCGCTTATCAGAAAACTTCATGCTTCACTGGTGAGGCCCAAGATTTGGGCCAACGCATGGACATAATGATCCTAAAGTCTTCCTTTCCCTCAAGTTCCCCAGCACAGAGTGCAAGCATGCTGCCAGGAGGCTGGGTCTGGGAGAGGAGCGAGATACAGCTGGCCAAATGCAAAATCGAGTCAAAGGGTCAATGTTTAGCTTCCAAATGCACACAAAGCTTTCATTTTCACCCCTTCTATGACCATGCTTATCTTGCTATTGACATTAAATAGTTGGAATCATTTCCCCCCAAATGCATGGCATTTCATTAGTCAGAATACACTTGTTGGCAATTAACAACAACAATAAAACATGCAAAGACTTAACAGAAAATTGAGGCTGCATAACGACATATATGGCCTATAATTTTGCTATCAGTACACCATGTTTCTTGACTTTATAAGGTATGGTATTACAAGTTATCAATCATAAGTAGCTCATTTTTTGAACACCAAGTCCAAAGTAAACTGAGAAGATCTAAGGACTCTGGGGAAAAATTCATAGTGATGCCCCTGAAGTCCTACTGATAAAATTATCATTCCCCACTACCTCTATGACATCCTAGAGAGTGCCCTGAGCCACATTAAAAATACAATACATGTACACACACAATACATGACTTAGTTGCTATTTACTTACTTCAAGGTGGTCCCTGTGCCTTAGTCTTATCTTGATTCTGACCAAAAACATTAGAGGATTTGGATAACAAAAGATTTGGGTAATTTTATGAGACCATTTCACTTAACCTGGTCATTTAGAGCTATTTTTTGACATTTCTCTAGTGTGCTCTAATTCTGCTCAAGCTAATTTTATCTTTTAACTTCATTTTTCTGTGAATTTTTGAAGCCCTTTTATATATATGTGTATTTATATAGACAGAGAGGGACACAGAGACAGAGAAAGACACAGAAGGGAAATAGGAGAAAAATAATGAGAATGTTGGGAACAAATCAATCAATCAATAAAAGTACATGTAATGAATATATATGTATATTGTCCTTATATAAATGTGGGGAAGTAAAAATGTTGCTACAAAAACGATAGACATCCATATTAAACAAAACTATCAAATTGTAAAGTATTGCTTCTCAACATCTCCTCCATCTAGTTATGTACAGCTTTGAAGGTGGTGTTTCCATCTTTGAAACCTTCCAAAACTTCCCTGAAGGATTCGGTGTTCCTCCATCTATATGGCATAATGTGACCATTTGTGCACTGCTGAAGGACACAAATTGAGTTCCTTTTGTATATTCTTTGAGTCGGGGAACAACAAGAAGACTGACTGATGGAGTAATTCTAGGTCTCTGGGGTGGATAGTAAAAGACTGCACAAGGAAATGCTCATAGGACCCTTTCTAGCTTTGAAAAATGAGCAGGTGCAATATTTTAATTGCCCTGTATTTATACACATGAGGGTTTTGGAAAAATGGAATTTTGTTTGTTTGCTTTTTCATGTTTTTTTCTATACCAAAGCCAGGATAGTCAAATCTATAGACACAGGAACTAGATTAATGGTTCCTGGGGGTATGGTAGTGGGTGTTGGTGGGAAATAGGGAACTAAATATGATGAATGCAAGGATTAATAAAATGTCTTAAAATTGTAGTGATGATTGTACAACTCTTCTTGATGTGACTGAATTATTAATTGTATGATATGTGAATTATATTCCAGTAAAACTATTAATGAGAAAAGGAGAAATGCTGGAGTTTTCCCACAAACTTTTTGAAGCCTCCTTATATATGTAAAAGCACATACATAAATACTCATGTATCTATGTGTGTATGTATGTATAAGTGTGTATGATGGTCACATATTCATGATGTCAATTTCATGATTGGGATGTAGGGGTGGAATCTAGTCTGTTAATTTAGAGACAACCAATGAGTAGCCAATGAGGCCTCTGTGTGGGCATGACTTTCTCCTGAGAATTCTGGGAAGTCTTGCGGTTTTTCCCAATTGAAGAAGAGAGACTTGACTCTCAGTCTCTGGGATTTGGTCTCCAAGGTGATGAAGCATTGACAAGACAAGATGGCAGCAACCAAGGAACTAGAGAAGCTGGAGGAGAAACCACAAGGCCTTGCCCTGATGGAACCAGACCCCTGAAGTTAGAGAAGCCACGTGGAGAGCCCTGCCTGCCAGCACTGAGTTGCTTCTACCATCAATGGATATTGCTGATAGACCCTGAACCCTGGAAGCTAGGAGCCATGGGGAGACCCCTGCTGGCGCCAGGACTCTGTACCCACTGGCCTGTGACTTCATGAGTCAGAAGGAGACTTTATAGACTGTATCAGACATATGGGCTAATATCGGACCTATGACTTTGAACTGGACTGAGTTGGCATGCTTTCTCAATGTTCCATTGCTCTTGTATATAAACCTTTCGCTTATATTGATATGCGTGTCTATGAATTTGTTTCTCTAGTCTACCCGGATGAACACAGTGTGCATATATATATTCCAAAAATTCACAGAAAAATTTATTTATCTTTTAACTCAATTTTTCTGTGAATTTCTGAAGTCCGTTCATATATATGTATTTATATAGACGCAGAGAGAGAGAGACAGAGAAAGACAGCAGGGAGATAGGAGAGAAAGAATGAGAATGGTGGCAACAAATCAATCATCAATCAATTGATAAAAGCTATCATCTGTGGATCTCACATTGGATGGTGGGGAAAGAGATGGTCAAATATTAGCATATGGATCATTTCAAAACCCGATAGATGTAACTAAGAAAATACTTCCCAAGGGTGTTGCTCAGTTGAATAGGTGGTCAAGAACAGCCTCTCTGAGAAGAGAGCATTCAACCCATGATTCTAACAACAAGAAGCCATCGTATGGAGATTTGTATGAGTAAGAACAGATTTGCAGGGAAAGGAAACACTAGTTTCTTAGTTCCAAAGGCACTGATGTAGAATCAAAACAGCATGTTTGTTTGTGCTTTGGAGCTCAGGAAAAGTCAATGCTCCTTGGGGATGAGGACTCAGTGACATAATTCAAGATTAAAAAGGTTGAGAGGGGCCATACCATGTGGGATCTCCTTGCTATGCTCAAGGATTTATCCTAACAGCCATGCAGTCCATTGAAGGAGAGACTTGGTGTAGATGGTTTGAGAATCTCACACAAACAGTTGTGTAGAAATAGCCATTTGGCCTCAGTTATCAAGACAAGAACTTTTGGTTAGGTCTGGGGGCATGCTGTATTGGTCTAAGATGGTCCCACTGAAGATGGAGAGAAGCAACTGGATTTTATCTATGGCAGTGGACCCAATCAGATTCACTAATAAACTGAAATGAGAGGCATACTAGCTGGAGGAATATTGCCCGGTAGAAATAAAATAGGGATCACATTTGTAGCCTTCAAGTTTTTTAGTACCTACAGCTAAAAAAAAGCATAAAGAAACTAGAAAAATGAATTTTTATAATGTATTATATTTAAGCCACTCAAAGTGTTACTGCTTTAATACATTATAAATATAAAAATTAAAGAGAATTTTACCTTTCTTTTAAAAGCATCTTTCAGATCCTATATTTTATATCTATAACCCATATACTCCATCAGCAGGGTGGGGGACAATCCAGCACAACTGGCTTTACTTCTGAGCATACTGGAATTGTGTTTGGTGCTGTGGCCAAGCCTCACTCATTGTCACTCAGTCAATTCTGACTCTGAGGGACTCTACAGGGCAGTATGGCTCGTCCCCAGTGGATGTTCCAGACGGTAACACTTTATAGGAGTACAGAGGCCTGTCTTTCTCCCTCAGAGAAGCTGGTGGTTTTGAACTGCTAACCTTGTGTTGGCAGCCCATTGTACACCTCCAGGGCTTCTTCTGACTGACCTGGAATCCTTCGTATACAAGGTTTCTTCTTCCTCAGAGGGAGGGAGGACGCTTGATGGTGCATTTTGGGCTGCTAACCACAGGGCAGCAGCTTGAAGGCACAAGTTGCTCCTCAGGAGAAACAGAAGCTTTCTGCTCCCATAAGGACTTGAAGCCTTGAAAACCCACAGGGTGGTTCAATTCTGTCCTATAGGAATGCTGGAAATTGGGATCAACCCAATGACAATGAGTAATAGGCAAAAAGACTTTTATTTTTACACCCAAAGACTATCTTGCAAAATCTCCTATTTGGCCTCTGTTGACCACTATGTATAAGATTCTATAGATAACTATCTAGCCTAGGAAATAATTGTCATGATCTTGCCTTTGCAAAAATTCCCACTTATAAAGCCATCTGCAAGATTGGGTCTTGGGGGGGTCTCTATTTTATATGCCTTGCTTGGAGCTTCTAGATTTGTGGGACTATAGAGCCAGTACTGCACAATCAATAGAAAAAAGAAGCAGAAATAGACTTAACGTAGATTTTGTGTTTGGGTCCCCTTTGTTATTGCATGGCAGCTAATGTGTTGCTGTGATCCTGAAATCAACTGTATTGCCACCAATCTTTCAAACAGTAGCAGGGTGAACTCTGGTGAACTAGTTTTAGCAGAATTTGAAGACTAAGAACAGATTTGGGAGAAGGAACAGAGTCTACTTCTGAGGGATTAGCCATTGATACCCTTATGAATAACAGAGAAATATTAACTGATGCAATGTCAGACGATGGGACCCCTAAGTTTTGAAGGCACTCAAAAATGTGACTGGGGAGGAGCTGCCCCCTCAAAGCAGAGTTGATCTTAATGACATGGAGGGAGCAAAACTTTCAGGACTAACTTGCACCTGAACTAAGTCATGGTATTTGTCATCACCTCCTATGCACATAAAAGCTGAACAATGAGTAAGTGAGGCCCCAGGAGAATTTGTGCATTTGAATGATGATGTTGGTGAGCACGATAGACAGTACCATAGACTTCTGTGGTGGTCCTATGCTTATGTTAATTTCATGATTGAGATGTAGGGGTGGAGTTTAGCCTATTAATCTGGAGATAGCCATTGAGTAGCCAATCAGGCCTCTGTGTGGGCATGGCTTTCTCCGGATACATCTGGGAAATCTCACAATATTTCCCTCATTGAGATAAGAAGCTATCTTCCCAGTTGTTGGGAGTTACTTTCAGAGACATCAAACTACAGAGAAGAAAAGATGGCAGCATCACAGGAGCTGGACTAGCCGGAGGAGAAGCCACACGGCCTTACCCTGATGGGACCAGACCTCTAAACATGGAGAAGCCACTTGGAGACCCCTGCCAGTGCTGAGTTGTTTCTACCACCACTGGATGCTGTTGATGGACCCTGAATCCTAGAAGCGAGGAGCCATGGGGAGACCCCTGCCAGCACCGGGACGCTGTACCCACTGGCCTGTGACTTCGTGAGTTGGAAGAGACTTTATAGACTGGTATCAAGCATATGGATTAACATTGGATTTATGACTTTGAACTGGACTGGATTGGGATGCTTTCTTAATGTCCTATTCCTCACCATACCCTTATATCCATATGCATGTCCATGAATTTGTTCCTCTAGTCTACCCGGACTGATACAACTTCCATAAGAACAAACAGGTCTACCATGGAGGAAGTACAGGCCGAATACTTCATAGAAGCACGGATGGTGAGACTTTATCTCATGTGCTTTGTACATGCTATCAGGAGAGATAAGTCCCTGGGAAGGAACATTAAGTTTGGTAAAGTCAAGGGTCAAGGAAAAAGAGGATGATCTTCAATGGATGGATTGATGTAGGGTTGTAACACTGAGCTCCAACAGCTGTGATTACGAGGATGGCACCGACACTGGTATACAAAAGGTCACTATGGGTCACCATGGGTTCCAATCAACTTGACATCACTAATAATAATGTTAGTTATTGGTAGAAAATATATTTGGGCCAATTGAAGGAAATAACTCCGTGACATTTGTCAACTAAGTGGTTGTATAAATGCTCCAAATTGATAAGAATACACATGAGTACAGTAACATGCATTCGTGATTGCAAGTGGCATTTTTCCTTTCACCAGAATTAACTAATTTAATGCTCACTTTAACTACATTGGTTTATATTTTTGTTCCTTTCTACTTTTATGTGCTTTATAGATATAGCTTAGCAGTGACTACTGTGCTTTGATATATCTGTAACGTGAATAAACTGATATTGGGAGTTCATATGGAAGCTTTTCCTTTCAACAAGAGTCTTTATAGTCCCTTGCTTGGCCAAGTACTGTTCCAGCTGGTAACTCATTTCCAGAAGCTGAGTGGGTGGACACTCACAGAACCATCTACCTCTGCTGAATCAAGACCACGAGCTGCGTCTTCACAGCCATTACTAACATGCCAAATATCTGACTTGGGTAATTACTGGAGACTGTAAGAAGAGTTCACTTCTTATTTTGCTTGCATTGATATTTATTTTGCCTTCTATGTCATATTAACTTTCTTATTATCATCTTTGCAAAGTAAAATTTTCATTAAGATCCTCTAATAATGATTGCAGAATTACATTGATAGGAAAATGTCATAAGTTCAGACCAGTTTCAGGACAGGATGTGGAACAAGGGATATATTATTGCTGATGTCAGATGGACCTTGACTCAAAGCAGAGAAGACCAGAAAGGTGTTTACTTAGGTTTCATTGACGATACAAAGACATTCCTCTGTAATAAACTGTAGCTATCCTTAAGATGAATAGAAATTCCAGAACTCTTCATTGTATTCATGAGGAGCTTGTACAGGGATCAAGAGGCAGTTGTGCAAATAGAACAAGGACATAATGTGTGGTTTAGCTGATGGTGCCCTAAGAGGTCTAGTAATCTCCACACTTTCATTGTTTTTTAAAGTAACCTTCATGTGCTGAAAGACAAGAGTATTCATATAGTCCAGGCTAGTAATGTTATCATTAGAATGAGATGGTAAAGTTCATTTTTCTTGCTCATCAGGATGAAAGTGGAAGCCAATATGATTCTGCTATATGGGGAAGAGGATTAGCTGATTATGAGATGGGAAAGTGACAATTGCTTAGGGATATTTTTTCTTGGCTGCGTTGGAAACAAATCATTTTGCAATTATTAATTGAGTGTCCACATTCATTGTTAGTTGTATCAGAAGGCAACAACACCATTTTGCCTTCTTCCATAAGAAGATAATTTGTTTCCTTCCACTCTCTCCACTTCTGCAAACCAACAAATGCTGGATGAGCACTGGTAATGCCATGTTCGGTGATGTGCATGTACATGCAATGGGCGTGGCCTGGCCTGATAACACCTCCACTATTGTATTGAGTATTTTGTTTCACAACCTTTTTTATGTCCAATTGGGAGATGAAAACGTGTCCTAGTGGCACAATGAGTTAAGCAATGCACTGGAAACCAAAATAATGAGAGCTGAAATTGTCCAGCAGCTTTATAAGAGAGAGATGAGGTTGTCTGCTCCCACAAGGAGTTAGTTCAAAAAGCCTGTGGAGCAGTTCTACTCTTAGGAGGTCATAGGGGTTGTCTTTTTTGGGGGGACATCGCTGCCCTCTGGTGGTTGTGGGAGCTACCAGCCTTGCTCCTGGAGAGCTGCCACTGGATTTGAACCACCAAGCCCATGGGCCGCAGTCCCTCATTCAACCACTACGCCACCAGGGCTCAGCCCAGCGTTGTCTTACAGAGTTGTTATGAATCAAAATTTACTTGACAGCAGTGGGTTTATCTTTACTTCATGAAGATTAGAATCGTCTCTACCAAGCTTCTTTTCTTCTGTTCCCTAACTGCTTTTCTCATATTACATGTGATTCCAAATTGTCCCACAGCAGGGATAGCAACTTGACCCGTACTGGTGAGTCTGAAGTCACGTCTTCAGAATGGAATGAGCAGTCTATGGATGAGCAGGATGCCTAAGCAGAGGTAACTGATATCTTCTGCAAGGATCGATAAGGACTCTGAAGAAACGAAAGCCTCTGTTGTTTCCTGGGATCCCAAACTTTAAAATCATACTAGTTTGGAGCTAGGTGCCCGTGTTTGCTGTCATGTTAGAAACAAAGAATAAGCAGAGTAGACTTTACAATGTGAAATACGGTGGAGAGAAGGGAAGCCAAGAGGTGGATACAGAACTCTGTGAAGGGAAGACCTGACTCTTCTTCTCAAACACGAGTCAGTGCCTTGCTGGTTTTGTTTTGCCTGTTACTTTGTGTTGACCTTATTCCATGTGGCAGTGACTGGTGGAAAGCTTATTGAAAGGACAAATGGAGGATGCTGGGAATATGGAGCACCCACCCAGTTTTCTAGAAATGAAGATCTGAAAACTGGCAGAGCAGATACGGTGAGGCAGTGAATGTCTTTTGTCTTGGGGGCCAGTGATGCCAGTGGACTGATCCTTTGGCAACCCCCAACCCCTGGCGGAGGAACCTGCTAAGGGAAACACTGTGGAGCATGGAGCGGGGTAGATGAGTGTCTGTTCTCAGCTAAGCTAAGCCATTTTCTAGATGTAAAACCATGTGAAAGTTGTACCAGTGCTTGACACCAACTCTCACTGTTTAGTTCATAACATCAAAGAGTCAAAGTAGATTATGATCAGAAAATATACAATATGGAACAGCCTAGACACTTAATGAGTCAGTAAACATATAATACAGTATTTAACTTCGGGATGGAAAACCAGCTAAATGCAACATATAAAGATCTACAATACGGAGCTGTGTCAGATTTGTTTCTGAACTTTCTGCAAGTTTGAAAAAATGAAAAGGGAGATAGGGGCATGGTGGAGGATAGTCTTACAACTCTCAGTATCAATGTGCACACTACATGTCACTTTTTTTTTTAAAGAAGTATAGCAACATCAAATAAGAATTTTTAATGTGTGTTTCAAATAAGAGAGTCACTGAAAGGTATAAAAGCCAACCTCTGGCACCATCAGATGTTGATAATGGGTGTCTCTTGACTCTCTGATGACCCTCTGAAAACTAAGGGTGTAAAGTTAATGTCTACTTTAGGAAAACATTCTATGGACCAAATGGACCTGTTTGGGGACTTTGGAGGGTCCAGAATGTCTGAAGAGTTATTCAAAGACTTCACCTATGATTTTTCATAGTACTTGAAATGAGTGAAATTATACTGCTTAAATCTCATTGAATCTGGTAGAGGTTCAATACTCAACAATTCTCAATACAGTTTTGACATATTAAAAGTATTATCCTTTTAAGATCATTTTAATTTTAGTCGAATACAGAGAACTTTTTATAACAAATGTGGAGAGATTTTGGAGGGCTGTGATTTCCCCCCAACCCCAGTATTAAACATGCATGCATGAATCTTGCAGGTTATTTTCTCATTGTGTATGTATATATAGCATTTTTTGGCAGCATGGTTCCTCTTTTGACAGTGCCTCTTAGGGCAGCACTTGCTATCAGTAACTGAATGTAGCTTAATCATTATGGCTGCTTCTGTTTTTCCATTAAGAAAGGTTATACATATGTTATCATATAGTTTCTTTGCACCCACTATTTATGTCTGAATCATTTGTCACAGGACAGTATGTGCTGATGAAATTCTAAGTTCGTGTGGTTTAAAATTATTTTGAGCAAGGGAAGGGAAAGTTGTACATATTCTATTGATCACTGACTGCAGGTTCCTTCCAGAAGATGTTTATCAGTCAATGTGTATACAATATGAAGAATGATCTCAAGTAATTGTGCTGTATTTATGCTCCTCCACAGTCTTTGATTAAGTAAAAAGGGAAACTAGAGAAAAACTTTATATTTGTATACCATAAAATTTAATTGCTTAAGCATCTTGTCTTGTGTAATGAACTTTTTCTTCTTTCTCCTACTTGTTATTTTTAGCTGCCCTTTCCTTTTACCTCCCCTGTTATAAATCTAAGAAGCTATTAATCCAATTATTGTCTCTATATATTTACCTACCTTGAATTTCACATAAAGAAAGACATACAAAAGCAAAAGCCCAGCAATGATAGCAAAGTAAAACAGAGAAAACTTCAATGGAAAAATAACTGAAAATCATAAAAACAAGAAAAATTTTAAATGGGTCAAAAGGAAGAGCAAGTGATACGGCTTTTAATTTAACTTAATTTCATCTGCATTTGTCCATTTTCAATGCACTCTGTCTGATAGCAAGGATAGTCATATCTCTGGTCAATGGTGAGAGGGGATTCATTGAAGTCTTACTCTCTATGGGGATGCTGCAAATGGGTTTGGGGCTATCACTTTTATCTGTACCCTACTTCAGACTGAGTGCTCAGAATTTAAACTTTGATACAATGTCCTCTTCTTGTCTTGATTTCACTATTTAAAATTATTTTTTTAAATTTTAATCCCATTTTCCATGAACTTTTGAAGGACCCTTATACACATATGTGTGTGTGTGTATGCGAGGGTACACATACACACGTTTTTCTTTCTGTTGTTTCTTTTCTCAGAACCAAATGGCCTAATGATTATAGATAATTTCTGAGAGTACGGGATTTGGAGAAGTTCTTGAGTGGTTTGGGGTTATGAATTGGACAGGGGTTAGGAGTTTAAGAATTATTCTTGTTATACATTAGAATTCCATTGCAATTCTTTGAGAGACATGAATCTGAAACTCTTCAGGCTCTGAGTTTCATGTACTTTGGCTTAGCACCATGACCATGCCAGAGCACTGCGATTAGTCCCTTGGGTCTTGCATTGTATTTGGCTGACACAACAAGGGATTATCTCTGACTTTCCCATGTCCTTTGAGAAGCAGAGTGTACATGGCACGTTGTTGGCTGTTATACTTTGGGAATGAGACATTAGGGAAAGGAACAAAATCTTTTTAGAATGAAGATGGGATGAATGTTATTTTCCAGAAAAAACAAATATTAAATAGTATTGTGTTAGCCTGGATTGACTAGAGAAACAAATCCAAGGGCACTCATATATGTGTAAGAGAGAGATTTATATCAAGAAGTAAACGTGCATCAATACAACCTCCCAGTGAGCCCAGCTAAAGTCCGTAAGTCCTGTAATCATCCATAAGTCACTCTTCACACTCACACAGCTACATGCAATAATGCAGCATACAAGACGATCACAGACTGGTGCATGCAGTCTTGTGGATCCGATGATGGTTGGTGCACATCCAAGGGTCTGGGAGATCTCTGAGTGGCTCACCAGCAAGAAGGTGAAGGCAGAATGAGAAAGAGAGAGAGAGAGAGAGAGAGAGAGAGAGAGAGAGAGAGAGAGAGAGACCCACTTACAGAGAACCATTTATCTCTGTGGCACCTCCAAATAGGTTCGTCAAGCTGATTGACAGGCTACTCCACTTACATCTTCGTACAGGTGCCATGCGAGCCCCAAATAACTATCACAGGCATTTTAAAAAATACAATCAATGGAGGGAATGATTACAGAGAGAAAAGTGGAGTGACTTGTTCAATCAATTCGCTCATTATGGAGACCCAGGGGAGTATTTCAAACAGCTCCTGGTTACCAGAAAAAGGGGGGATGAAAGAAATAGACTGTGACACAACATGTGTGTTGGCAGTAGACAAGGGGATTGTCAACCAGGGAATGTTTCTGATTGGGGTTGGGGAGTCTCCTGTAGGTTGGTCTCAAATGTGAACACATTCAATTTTGAAAAAGGCCTCCTCAACCTTAGAATCAAGGACGGCGAGGTTGTGCCAATCACACTTTGCACATATGATCAGGAGAGACAAGTCCCTGGAAAAGGACTTCATGCTTGATAAACTAGAGGGGCATCAAAAAAGAGAAAGACCCTCAACAAGATGGACTGACACTGTGGTTGCAACAAGGGGCCCAAACCTGAGAACTATGGTGAGTACATAGCATTGCTATGACCTGGAATGGACTCTATGACCTTCATGACAACAGTATCACATACTCACCATCCCAACCTGGGTGTTCATGCTCCTGGAATGATATGGACGGTTCCCTTACAACTGATCAAAGATCTGGTCCTGGAACCAAAGATAGAGAACCTTTCTGAGTCACTAAGCTAGGCTTCATGACTCTTCAGTCATCATTATAAGAGAATGTCATGGTAGAATGGAAACAGTTGCACCTTTTGTTTACTGTCAAACCTAAAGGCAATTACCTCATACGTGATTCAACCTTTATATTTCAGTGTAAGAAGAACCCATACATTATAAGTGCAATAGTTATTTATGTGGACATCTGCTTTATGAAGACATAGTACAAATGTTTCATAAACTGGGCAGTAAAAAAATTCAGAAACAATTTCTCTGTGGATTAGAAGGAGAAAGCAAAACTGTGTAATCCTGATCGAGTCAATTGCTTTTGAAGAACTGTTGCTCTAAATATTTCAGGCAGGGACAAACTAAAACGGCAGGGAGGAGAAACCCAATTGATGGGTACATGGCACCATTTAAAGGGGTAGGGAACCACGCTATCTTGCCAGAAATAAGGATTGAAATTCAACAGGTAGCAAAATTACAGGCTCCCTGCAATAGTGGCTTATTCTCAAAAATTGACTATCGGGCAGGGGGTATGAAAGTATACTGATGTCTGTGTAATTTCATCCTGTCACTAGGTAACTACAGGTGTAGTCAACATGCTAATAGCAACATAGGCGGCTGTCTGCTGCACACTCAGAAGGAGCCAGCTGACAGCCATCTGGGCTTCTCTGTAAACAACCAAGGACCCCTCTCAGTACTTAGAATAGCAGTGAAGTCCCACAGGACAGCCATTTGTCAAGAGCACTGACGTTCTTCATATCCACCAATAATTTTTTTTAAAAAATCTTTGATGGAAGCATAGGCTAAATGAAAATTACTCACATATGCTGACCCAGGAGGGGGAGAAATGTAAGCGATTAAAATAACTTGCCATGTGATTGATTCTGACTCATGGTCACTCCAGAGATGTGTCGGAGTAGAACCAAGCTTTCTAGGGGCCTCCGTGGCAGAATGATGAGAAGTAGATGGGCACACCTTTCTTCCAAGGCACCTCTGAGCACACTCACATCTCCAACCTTTCGGGTGCTCCACTCTGTGTACCACGTGAGGCTCCGCAGGCAAGGAAAGCATTATAAGTATAGTTTATAGTTGCCGCCCCAAGCTCTGGTGCCTTAGGGGCTGCCAAACAGCAAGTTTTGAAACTGCCAGCTCCTTCTTGGGGAAAAGATGAGGTATCTTGTTTTCTATAAAGATTTATAACCTTGGAGACTCACAGGGAGAGTTGCATCCTGACCTCTAGGCCAGGGCCGCTGTGAGTCCGCCTCAACTCCATGACAAAGAATTGGGTTTGGAGTACGATTGCTAGGACTGGCACGGGCCGTCGGACCCACGTCAAATAGTCCTGCCACTCCTGAAGCTCCTCTCCTTTCTGCTCCAAGCAAGGAAGCTTATTCAGTGTCTTCTCACTGTAACTATAGAATTTTGAGGTAAAATCAGAATATTTTGCCCCGTAATCATGATTACAAACTGATTAGTGGGGGGGGGGGCACACTGCTCGGTGCCAGGAGACACACCAGTTTGTGGTGATCCCACACCTTTCAGGATGAGGAGAAATGAGCCCAATCCTTCTGTGAACTATCACCTAACTGAAGTCTCCCCAATTCTAGACTCCCCACTCCTATTTGAATTTTTAAATGGAGACAAGTCACATGAGCAGACACCTACCAAGAAAATAAACAAGCAAAATATGCAACAGCAACCAAAAACCCAATCCAATCCAATGCCATTGTTGACTGACGGCCAGAGACATTATACAAGCTTGGGGAGGCGGAAGTATTCACAGGAGAAGACAGCCTCATCGTTGTCTCTCAGAGGAGCGGCTGAGATTGAACCTCTGACCTTATGGTTAGTACTCATTCATGATCACTGCTATTGAGTCACTGCTGACTCATCATAACCCTCCCTCCCTCCCCCTCCCAGTGAGCTTTCCTGACTTGTACCTGTTTACAGGGGTAAAAAGCCCAATCTTTATTCTCAGGAACTGCTGGGGGTTTCAAACTGGTGACCATGTGGATCTCAGCCCAGCAAGTAACCACTATACCACCAAGGCTCCATTCTGTGTAGTGGTTCAGTACTTATCTGACAGCCCGACCCAGCCTCCTCACAGCTGACTCTGAGAAGGAGTAAAACCACAGATTTTACTATACAAGTAGGAAGACTTGAGAAACAACTCCACCCTTTTATTTTGCATGCGATTAACTCCCGGAAGGGTGGGTAATTTTCCTTCAGATACTTAGTGGGTTAGAGGATGAGACATATCTTTGAGCTGTGACTCCAAGGCTCACACTAATTCTACAATAAATCTCATTATTACTCTGAAGTGAGCTTCTCACCATTACATCTTGTATGGACACTGATTACAACATCATTATTGTAGATCAAATAAATCTATCATTCAGTCAAGGGAACAAACACTAGCTGCTATAATAGAAAAACCTCCAAACAGTGCATAAGCCTGGGCTTAGCTCATATTCGCACAGAGTCTGTAGTATGGTGATCCCTCCAGAAGCTCAGGTAGCATCATGGCTTACCTGCTGGACTGCTAACTACAGTCAGCAGTTTGAGCCCACTAGCTGTTGTGCAAGGGAAAGATGAAGCTTCTTTCTGCTTCCATAAAGATTTACAGCCTCAGAGACACATAAGGGCAGTTCTACTCTGGCCTACAGGGATGTTATGAGTCAAAACTGACTTTTGAGCTTTTGGGTTTTCATAGCTATGTTGTCAGAGGTATGTGCTTGCAAGCACTTGAGATCAGGAGCAGAGAGAAATGGAATTCAAATGTTGCCAACAACCCACTAGCCAAAGCTAGCCATGTGCCCTGAAGCTCAGTCCTTTGGAAATTGGAGGATACGGAGAGATGCATGGACTTGGAGTAAGTGCCACAAATCTTGTCATTCCATCTTTTTATTCATCGAACATCCCATAGTCGGTCCCATCTTGTCACACGCAGACTATATAGACTCTTTCCCCAGGATAACATCCTAGTAATTCCTATCTTAGTTCCTCCAATTCAATGACCACCGTCTCTAGAAAGGGGCACTTACCAAGTCACACAGGTTTGAATGTGACTTGTCTTGGTTTGGAGACCTATGAACGAAAAGTCCCCGTGTATGCGTCTCCATAAAGGGCCCTCTACTCTGTCCTATAAAATTGCAGTTAAAATCAACACAATGACAGTGATTTGTTGTTTGTTGTTGTTTTTTGAAAACTCAACAGGGAGCCTCTAGTGATGCACACGGTTAGTGTCCTCACCTGTTAGTCTAAAGATCGAGTCCACTCAAGGGCACTCTATAAGGAAGGACAAGTGATCTAATTGTGAAAAACTGAACATATGAAAACCCTACTCTGTTACTTTGGACCACTTGAGTCAGAATCCCTTTGATGCCAACTGAAAAAGCAAATAAGCAAACTCCATTGACACTGCGATGCATGAAATGTGCTCCAGGACCTGGAGTGGCAGCTCTCATTAAAGAGAATGGCTGAGTGTCCAGAGATCTCTAACAGCTGCTAATTTTTCCTTGGGATGAGTGCATACACCGGATTCTGGTCTCTGTGGGAGATGCTTTTTGTTTGTATTTTGTTCTCTTCCAGGAAGAGTTTGTAGATGAAGTGTCTCTCAGAGGTCTCTCACTTTTATTCTAGTCTATGTCCAGCCTAGCGACTTCTCAAACCCTCAAAAATGGAATGGATGTATCTATAACTCTTGCCAACATCCTACTATACTTCCATCTATCTGTCTTCACAAGAGAGGCACAGAAGCATTGAACATCTAGTCGACCTCATGAGACACAGTAGCAAGACAATTTATAATTATCAGAAGAACCACAGACACACAAATGAAATCTTCTCATAAAATGGTACAGAAGTGGTAGGAAAGAAGCCAAGTCCAGTTATTAACTTACTCCTCCTCCATTGCTTGGCTTCTTATTCTAGGGTGGAAGGAAAATAAGATAAAGAGTCAAACTATAATTGCCTTAGTTCATCTTATTGTCCTATATCTATCCATCAAGAACAGAGTTTGGATGGATCCAAATGAACTATATGTCCCAAATCATTTGAATAATAAATTTTTGTCTACTGAAAACAAAATAATACAGATCAGTACTGTGATTTTTGTGGATGAGAAAGCATTAGAAAGTTTTGAAAGTCGTTGAACTTCCTACTCGATGCTTTTGAAAGATTATGAAAATGGAAAATACTGCCATTTAGGCTAGTCAGTGTTATATAGCAATAATGGTCCTATGTTGAAATGACGAAGTGTATGCATGTGATAGTTAAAACATGTCTGAATTCTTTCCAGTTACTCCCTTTTAATGCAACTCTTTCATTTTGATCATGACCTTTTATTATGTTCTTTTTGTGTTTGTGGCAGTCATGTGCTTATGCTAATTTTATGATTGAAATGTAGGAGTGGAGTCTAGCCTGTTAATATGGAGATAGACGTTGAGTATCCGTGTGGGCATGGCTTTCTCCGGATACATCTGGGAAAGCTCGCGATATTTCCCTAAAGAAGATGAGAAGCTCTCTTCCCCAGTGGTTGGGAGTTAGTCTGAGAGACGATGAATCATGGACAAGACAAGGTGGCAGCATCTGAGAAGCTGGAGGAGCTGGCAGAGAGACCACACAGCTTTGCCCTGATGGAGCCAGACCTCTGAAGCTGAGGCAGTCACATGGAGACCTCTGCCAGCAATGAGTTACTTCTGCTGTTGATGGACCCTGAGCCCTGGAAGCGAGGAGCCATGTGGACACCCCTGCCAGCGCCAGGACTCTGCACCCACTGACCTGTGACTTCGTGAGTCGGAAGGAGACTTTATAGACTAATTTTGGGCATATGGGTTAATATCGGACTTATGACTGAACTGGACTGGTCTTAATGTCCTATTCCTCTTATATATAAGCCTTTTCCCTATATCTATATGCATGTCTATGAAATTTGTTCCTCTAGTTTACCTGGACTAACACAGTGTTCTTCCTTTACTCTAATTGCGTCCCCATCTCTATCTTCTCTCATTGCCATGAGAGGAACCAGTGCTTTCTGTATGTGTTCCTTTGTTTGAATAAAGCCACCAGCATACCATAGTCTGAACCATAGTCTGAGCTCTTCTATGGAGTGTCCCTTCCAAATACAGGTTTGCAATCATGATACTCATTTTCAGTAAGAATATTCTGTATCTCATTCTGGTAAATTACTCTTTTCTTAAAGAAACACTTTTATTGATTTCTGCTTATTATTATTATTTTAAATAATTTTTATTGGGGACTCTTACAGTTCTTTTTGGGGGGGACATCACTGCCCTCTGGTGGGCATGGAAGCTACCCAGACTTGCTCCTGGAGAGCTGCTGCTGGATTTGAACTGACAAGCTTGTGGGTCGCAGTCCAGCACTCAACCACTATGCCACAGGGGCTCAGCCCCCTCTTTCAGTTCTTATAACATTCCACACATCAATTGTATCAAGCATATTTGTACATGTTGCCATCATCATTTTCTAGACATTTAACTTCCTTAGACCCTTGGTATTAGCTCCTCTTTTTCCCCCCCCTTGATAAATTATGAATTAGTCTTGTTTTCATACCTTACACAGACAGCTATCTCTTTTCACCAACATTTCTGTTGTTAATTTCCCCTCTGGTGGGGTGTAGATTATTTGTCTATCATTGTGATCAATTCATCCATCCTCTCCTTCCCCACCTTCTGGTATACTCCCAGTTCTGTTCCTAAAGGGTTTATCTGGATTTCATTTGTTGTGATCAGTTATCTGTAATAGTGTACATGCCAATCTAGCCAGAACTGAAAAGCATGACTGGGGACATAAATATGGAAGATGAAGAAACCTCAAGGAACCAGAGAAATATTGTGTTTCATTGGTGATATACTGCACCTTGGTTGACTCATCCCTTCCTTGTGACCCTTCTGTGAGGGGATGTCCTATTGCCTACAGATGGGTTGGGGTGTCCCTGTTTCAATCCTCTCATTCTCACAGGCCTTCTCCTGGGTATTCTGGGAACTTCCGTTTTCCTGCCTGGAGATGAGACACACTCTGTCTCTCTCCTTTATCGTCTTGCTGACAAGCCACATGGAACCATGCTGATGGAGCCAGAGTCTCAGAGCTGGAAGAGCTATGTGGAAACCGACACCAGCGCTGAGATGCTTCCAGTGCTGCTGGATCTACTAAACTTTCGAACTACTGGCCGGCGATCTTCCTGCATGTGGCGTCATTGCATGGCTGCCTGAGTCTAAAGAGGAATCTGTGGACTAGTATTGGATATAAAGGTTAATATCAAACTTAGAAATTTGTTTGGACTAGGACGGGATGGTTTCTTAATGTACAATTGCTCTTTGATGTAAAGTTCTCTCCTATACACATGAGTCTCCCTATATTTATTTTTCTAGTTTCCCCAGACTGACACAAACACCTAGCCTGAAGTCTATTTGGGGGGTTTCTCAGGGGTCTTGTGGCTTGGCTTTGCTCCTGTTGATGGTCTTTTATATTCTCTTCTTGGACACTCCCCCCATGTATCCCCAGAATTTTCCTCTGTTGTGGTGTGCTCCAGTGAGGGGACATGATGTCTTGAGCTATTGGCAGCCCCACAGTCCTCTCTGCCTTAGCAACTCTGTGCAGGGTCATCATCCAGTCCTTCTCTCGTTTTTCCCTTCTTGGTTTGCTTCTGTATGGATGTGACAGGCCGGCCCCTTACCCTGACTGACATATTTCTATGAAAGTGTCAGTTTGACTTTGATTGGGGCCAGCCCTGTAGACCTCTCTCTTCATGAGTTGCTCCACGTGGTTTTACTGTCCTCAAGTTTTTGCACACCATCATGGGATCTGCCTTGCAACTCCCATTTTTGTGGAGACAAAAATGATACCCTGAGTGAATTAATATCCTATTCCTCCAATACCATTCTCTCCCTCTTTTTCCCCCTCCTCCCCCTCCCACTTTCCCCTTCTTTGTGTTGGAATGACATGTGAGAACAACTCTTAATTGCAATAGCTTCATAATGCTATCTTTCCTTAGCAAGCCTTATTTATTTTTATTTTTCACATTTATCTATTATATTTATATAAATAGTATATTTATTTTGAAGCCTATAGGAAATTTTGTTTTTCTTCATTCAGAAGTGAGAACCACATGTATAACACTGCTCTTCGTGTTGATTACCCATATGCTTTTACTTGAAGAAAACATCTTTTTATTAAACAGCAACAATATACTAGGCATCCTAGACAATTGCCAGTGTTCTAGCTGAGGCCCTTTATTTGGAAGGCACTATAGAAGATAAAGCTGCTAACCATAGGATCGGGAGTTTGAAATCACCACCTGCCATGTGAGAGAAAGACAAGGGTTTCTACTCCTCTCAGAGTTAGTGTCAGAAACTCACAGGAGTCATAAATATCCAATAGGGTCACTATGGGTTGGCATTGATTTGATGGCAGTGAGTTTTGTTTTAGTTTACACAATATAGACCACATTTCCCTCAATCTGATCTTCTCCTTAAGAAGACATCTAGGAAGCTTATACACATAAATAACCCCACAGAGTGTTGCCTTTTATGTTTATATCAGGTACTTAAGTATGTATCTTGTACATCTTCTGTCATCCCTTATTTGTTTTGCATGTAATCTCACCATCAGTATAGAGCTAGATGGATTCTGCTTGTCACAGGAGCTCATTATTTACTAAATGCTGGAAGGGACTTGGTTCTTTCCTTTCCCTCCTCAAAAGTCAGTGAAACTCATTGGTATGTGAGACAATGAGGACTGACAAGTTTGTCAGTGGGCTGAGTCCCAGCTACAAGGGAAAACACAGTGTGAGGAGACATCAAATATAAGTTCCTTGAGGTGATTTCTTGTGATTTGCATTTTATCTCCTCTCTAGAATCTAGTAAAATGCCTTCTCTTAAAGAAAATGCAGTATGAATATTAAGCTTTTATGTGCATATGAATATTAAACAATAGGTATATTAAAATACAATTGTGCTGTGGGCAAATTTCAACACATAGCAGATGTAAGAACAACAAAAATATTTTTAATTAACGGGGGCCTGATTTATTTACCCTAGATGGCTTAAAGTCAGAGTGTTGCTGTGTGTCATGAAGACCAGTCTGACTCCCGGCAGCCCCGTGGGGCAGAGTAACCCATACACAGAGTTCACTAGGCTGCCATCATTCCTGGAGCTGATTCCCAGGTCCTTTCTCCTGAAAAGTCATTCGTGGCATTAGAATGGAAAGTCTCTTGGTTAGCTGCTGGTAACTGGTATTTAATTACTGTGTGTTAGTCTGGGTAGACCAGAGAAACAAAATTAATAGACACTCATTTTATAACAGCGTTTTATATAAAGGGTAATTATACATTAAGCATCCCAACCCACTCCAGTCCAAACCTATAAGTCCGACATTAGCTTATGTGTCTGACATCAATCTACAATGTCCTCCTCAAACTTGACATTCACACACAGTGACACCGAATGCAGGAGGAAAGCCGAATCAGTGAGCATGTAAGCATCTCAGCACTGGCAGGGGCCTCTATGCGGCTGCTCTGGTACCCAGGGCTGCATCCGTGTAGGGACGTGTGACTCCTCCTCAGGGATGTTTCAGAGGAAGTGAGTCTTGCCACCTGAGGCAACTAAGGCAGCTGCGCCCTGTTCGGAGCCATTCGCTGAGTCATGTATCTCTCCGTTCTTCAATGCATGCCCTGGGTTCATTGAGCAGGTTGACCCAATAAACCTTAACTAGCACACTATACTACCAGGACTCCTTCAAGTAGTGCAGTTGAATCTCAATTCAATCTTATTTCAGTGAAGATTGATTAAGAACCTCACCTATTAGGGTGATAAATGCAGTCAAC
The DNA here is from genome assembly GCA_004026705.1 of Nesogale talazaci. Lineage (NCBI taxonomy): Eukaryota > Metazoa > Chordata > Mammalia > Afrosoricida > Tenrecidae > Nesogale > Nesogale talazaci. The sequence goes on along the minus strand of PVJH01002741.1, from coordinate 106,669 downwards.
AGTTCTGAACCACCACCCGCTGGTTGGGGGAAAGATGTGGTTTTCTACTCCCTTCGAGAGCTCCAGTGTCTGAAACCCATGGAAAATTCTACCCCGTCTTAAAGGGCTTCTGTGAGTCAGAATTGACTCAGTGTCAGTGAGTTTGGGAATAAAAAAAACTCCTTGCCATCGGTTGACTCCCTCTGAGCTGCTGACCACAAGGTTGGCAGATCAAACCCCAAAGCCATTCCACAGGAGACAGATGAGGCTGTCTGCTCCTGCAAAGAGTTAAAATCGCCTAAAACCAAAGGGATAGTGCTTTTCTCTCCTACAGAGCCACTATGAGGTGAGAACCAAATAGGTGCTCGAGACCGTATTAGGTATGTGAAAAACTATTGAGGTGAGTCGAAGTGAATTTCAATTTTATATAATGATGAGAAAATAGAAAGAATTGCAGCTCTGCCTCCAAGAGTTTACTTTCCAGAGGACATATTTGTTCCATGTAAGTATAAACCAGTCTGTGTTAGGAGAAATAGACAATGAGGGTTAAAGGAGCTGGCAGCAGTGGGAGGGGTTGCGAGATGGGGCTGTGCAGGAGCACACCTGCTGGGAAGAGAGAACCCCGTGCTCCTGGGGCACAGGTAGTGAGAAGCGTGAGATGAGAAGGTGGCTGTGTTCAAGCCACCTCAGGAGCATGTCTGTCACTTAGATTTTGTTTCTCCCTGCATCCCATAGTTCCCCCGCTTCATCCTTCTCCCTGGACAGCTCCTCTGATGCCTCATCTTTCCTTTTCTTCTCTTCTTGTCTTCCTTCTTGCTGTTTCTTTTCGTAAAGTGGCCACTAGCAAATCAAAATATAGTACACATCAAATACATTTTTATGTTCTCTACCTCTATGTTTGTAAAGATTTCTGAAGGTGCATGTCCATCTCTCAATACAGAAGGAAATTGTGTTTATGGGTGTTGTAGGCTCCAGAGAGAGTCTGTCTTACCCCCCAAATGTCCAGAACGGCGTCTGTGACACAGCAGATGCCCCTGATAAACATGCTGGGAAAAGATTTCAGTCCAGAAAACCCATCCTTTGTGTCTTGTATTATCTCTGTGGCATTGGAAGTTATTTTTAATGTTTCCTCCTCTGAAATACAGAATTGGTCATTATATTTTAAAGGGCATTTTTTTAATCAGAGGAAGTAAAAGAGAAGAAAGCATTTAACATCATAACATGTATTGTACATTACATCATATGTTGCTGGTGTCATGTTGTTGACATTATCATCTATACAGTTCTCCAAGAAATTAAGTTCCTCAGGCCTGAAGCAAGCACCATTCAGCCTTTACACAGAATTGGGCTTGCTAATTTTTATGAAGTTTCTTCAAGTTCTATAAATGCATATTTCAGGGCCAGCTCATTCACTGAACTAAAGATATATCTTTTGTTAAAAAATTTCAATAACTTCATTGGGACTTTTACAGCTCTTATAACATTCAATACATCATTTGTATCAAGCATGTTTGTACACTTGTTGCCGTATTCACTTCCAAATATTTTCCACTTGAGTCCTTGGTATAAGCTCCTCTTTCCCCCTCCCCTACTTTTTTAACGAATTATTTTATTTGGGGCTCATACAACCCCCATCATGATCCATACATCCATCAAGTGCATGCAAGCCACATTTGCACACTCGTTGCCATCATCACAAAACATCCACCCTCCACTTAGGCCCCCAGTACCAGCTCCCCATATTTCCTTTCCCTTCCCCCATGAACCCTTAATAATTTACAAATTGTTATTACTTTTTCATATCATACAAAGTCCAATGTGTCCCTTCACTCACTTCCCTGCCATCCGTGCCCCAGAGAGGATGTTATATGTAGACCCTTGTAATTGGTTCTCCCTTTCTATTCCACTATCCCTCCACCCTTCCAGTATCACCAATAGTCTTGAGGGAACATCTATCCTAAATTCCCCATGTTTCTGACAGTGTACATCCCCTGGTCTAGCTGGATTTGTCTGGTAGAATTGGGATCATGATAGTGGGTGGGAGGAAGCATTTGAGAAGTAGAGGAAAGTTGCATATATCATTGTTATTACACTGCACCCTAACTGGCTCATCTCCTCCCTGCAACCCCTCTGTAAGAGGATGTCACTTCACCTATTGATGAGCTTTAGGTCCCCAATCTATACTCCTCCTCATTTATAATGATATAATTTTAGTTCTTTGATGTCTGACACCAGATCCCCTCAACACCTCGTGGTCACACAAGTTGATGTGTTTCTTCCATGTGGGCTTTGTTCCTGCTGAACTAGATGGCTGCTTGTTTACTCAAGTCTTTAAGACCCCAGATGCTGTATCTTTTCATAGCCGGGCACCCTCAGCTTTCTTCACCATATTGCTTATGCACACATTTGTCATCAGCGATCATATCAGGGAAGTGAGCTCATAATGTTATGATTTTTAGTTCTTGAAGCCTGAGACTGATCTCCTTGACACCTTGTGGTCCCACAAGCTGGTGTGCTTCATCCATGTGGGTTTTGTTGCACTGAGGAAGTACTTGAGTGGAGATCCAATGCCCATTTGAAGTCCTACTACTAACCCTTTAAGTATATGCTTGTTGATCTATTTCCCCATTGTCACACATAAATATATGCACCTATATACTGCCTGTATTTAAATCTCTATAAATGTCCTTTACCCACCGCCGCCCCTGCACCCCAGTTCTTTCCTCTATTTCCTTTTACTTTCCTCTTGTCCCACTATAATGCTCAGCCTACATTTGGGTTTCAGTATTTACTGTTACATTACTCTCGATCAATCCCTATTGAACTTCTCTCAACCTCTTTGTCACTGATTTTGAATCAATTGTTACTCCTTTATCCCTGGGTTGGTCAACATCACCTCCTTTTTCCCTTCTCCCATGTCCTTCATCCCGGAATCATCAGTCCCATCACTTTTGCTTCCAGATCATTTTTTCCAGCCTATCTTAACTTGATAGACATGTAGATTGTTTATATATTCACAGGGAAAGAGGGACCAAACTTAAACCTAGTGATTCAGGATGTGGATCCAGCATGATAGCGTGGAGTGGGGAACCAGTGGAGGGGTCTGAGCACACAACCCCAACCCCAACTACAGAGGCAGCTGCCTCTCCAACAGGGGAGTTTGCCTTGGAGATCAGCAGTGAGGCTGCAGCTTGGGGAATGAGAGATGCCTGACTAGAGCACATTCAGGGGGGCGGGGAGAGAGAAAATGGAGTGCATCCTGGCCCACCAAGCCTTCGGGACAATATTCCCACTTACAACAGCCGATGTACAAAGAGGTTCATATGGCTGGCCCCACTATGAAATATGGCTACCCTCATTGACCCAAGGCCTTTCAGCATCAACAATGGAGAAATGAGGTCAGGACTTTACCCTGTCTGACACAACCACACCATGGCAAAACACTAATGGTGTGCAATAGAGCATGGAGCTCCAGATGGAGTGCCAAGGATATACTTTGGGGCCAGGGTGTGGCACCCCATCCGACTCAATCAGGGGACACTCCTAGAGGTCAAATAACAGACCTTGAACTATTTATAGGTTATTATTTTATTTTTGGCATATGTATAGGGCATTGGGAGGGGTTGTTGTTATCATTGTTTTATTGTCTTTGGTTGCTTTATTTTAGGATGCCTTTTAAAAAAGTAAATTTCTTTGGACTGATTTATTTCTAAATCCATCCCACCATGTACTTTCACACATTTGGAGAATGGGTGGGTGAGTTACTTTTAAGCCTCCCAAATTTGACTTAGAAATCCAGGTAGGCATAGTTTTTATGCCCAAATAGTTCATTTATACAGTCAGCAGTTCAATGTATATAAAGAATATCTGAAAACTTCATATTTGAGTCCATTTGCAGGCCTGTTTCCTGTATACACTGTCAAGATGTTGTAAGTGTATCTAAATGTCACGGGCCTCATAGGAAGCTACACAGATCATGCAGCAGGTCGAAAGAGCGCATGCGTTTCAGCCAATTTCCTACTCTGGAGACTAGAGGGAGATGGTCCCAGGAGATTCTCTAAACATTTAGAGTTTTAAAATGGTTCTGATGAAAAGAATCTGAGAGAAAGAGAAATCAAGCTTGTCCTACCATAGTCTAATTTCCAGATGCTTAAAGAATTTGTAAAATTGAAGTAGAGAGAAGGTTTGGGAGTCCCAAGACACTCTCTTTCCCAAGAACACATATGCATGGACATGCACACACTGGCACCTGAAGATAACCGTGCTGAAAATGGATGGATGATTGTGGAATAAAGTACCCACTGTAAATAGAAAGGCAGCAAACTATTGAAGGTCCATTGAGAGACCCTCCCTCACTTGATCTAACCCAAGCAAACAAAGCTCTCTTGACAGAAGTATGGCGAGAATTCTCCTTAGAGACCAGGGTAGAGAGAATCCACCTCAGAGATTTTGAACGTGTTGTCCAGAGAGAGCAGTCCTTGGAGAAGGTCATCATGCTTAGTAAAGCAGAGGGGCAGGAAAAAGGGGAAGATCTGCAATGTGATGGAATGATGCAATGGCTGCAACATTGGGGTCAACTATAGGAGCATTGTAAGGGTGGTGCTGGACTGGCACATGTTCTTCTCTGTATGGTGTCACTTTGGCTTGACACTGACACAATGGTGCCTAATGACAACTAGACATGTAGTTCAAGCATTGATTGGGACGCAGCCTCAGGAGATCCAACAACAGATTTCATTGGGAAAATCTACTGCACCAGATCTCTTCCAAGTGCTGAAAAGCAAAGCTGTTGCTTTGAAGACTAAGATACACCTGGCTGGAGCCATGGGATTTTCAGTTGCCTCATATGCATGTGAATGCTGGGCACGGAATAAACAATACCACAGAAAAATCAAAGCACTTGAACTACGGTATTGTCAAAGAATACTGAAAGTGTCATGGACTGCCACAAGAACAAGCATCTATCTTGGGAGAAATACAGCCAGAATGCTCCTCAGAGGCAAGTATAATGAGACTTGTCACATTATTTGGACATGTTATCAGGAAAGAGAAGTATGTGGAAAAGGACATCATGGCTGGTAAAGTGGAGGGTCAATTAAAAAGAGGAAGGCCCTTGGCAAAATGAATTGACACCGTGGCTGCCACAGTGAATTTAAAGATAAGAACAATTCTGAGGATGGCAAAGGACCATCAGGTGTTCTGTTCCATTTCACGTATGATCAGGATGGCTCAGAACCAACTGAATAGCACCAAACAAGAACAACATGTAGTCCAAGAGTCTCTCTCATTGGCCATTTTTAAGTTTTGGAAGGCAACTCTTCTTTGGGTCCAAGCACTGCCCTTGCCCTGTGGTGTATATATCCCAGGCTAAGTTTCCTAGCTGTTCTCTGTCAATAGCACAATAGATTGCATATTTCCTAGGTCAGTAATTATATTTTCTGGGGATAATAACTATATTCATTTTGCTGCTACTTTTTTTGTGAATTAAAGAACCATTTTCTTGGGGGCTCATACAGCTCTTACCACAATCCATACATCCATCCACTGTGCCAAGCACCTTTGCACATTTGTTGCCATCGTCATTTTCAAAACATTTTCTTTCTACTGGAGCCCTTGGTATCAGCTCCTCATTTTCGCCCCCTCCCTCTCCCAACCTCTTTCCCCCATGAACCCTTGATAATTTATAATTTTTTTTCATGCCTTACACCGATCATTGGTTCCCTTCAACCACTTTTCTGTTGTCCATTCCCCTGGGAAGGGGTTATATATCAATCATTGTGATCAGTTCCCCTTTTCCCCTGCCACCTTGTCCTTACTCTCCTGGTATGACTACTCTCATTATTGGTACTGAGGGGTTTAACTGTCCTGCATCCCCTGTGTTTTCAGCTCTTATCTGTACCTGTATAAATGCTTTTGTCTAGCCATATTTCTAAGGTAGAATTGGGGTCATTATAGTGCTTCATCTATGTGGATTTTGTTGCTTTTCAGCCACTTGTTTATCTTCAAGCCTTTAAGACCCAGATACTAGGTCTTTTGATAGCCAGGTGCCATCAGTTTTTTTCACCACATTTGCTTATGCACCCATTTTTGTCTTCAGCAACCATGTTGGGAAGATGAACATTTTTAGAACAAAGAGTTCTTGCATTGAGGGAATACTTAAGTAGAGGTCCAATGTCCATCTGCTACCTTAGTACTTGACATTACACATATGTACCTAGATCTATTTCCCTATTATTATATGTAAATATATTTACTTATGTACATGTCTGTATTTAGACCTCTATAACTGCCCATCTGCCTCCTACTTCTTTTCTGTATACCTTTTTACTTCCCTCTTGACCTACTATCATGTTCACACTTCATTTGGGTTTCAGTAATTCCTCTCAGTTACATTGTCCTTGATCAAGCCATACTGCCATCCTATACCCTCCTTGCCATCGGATTTTAGATCATTTGTTGTTCCTGTGTCCCTGGGTTTGTTCCTTTCCCCCACCTCTTCTTTTCCCATGTCTCCCCAGGACTTTCTGTATGTTTGCTTTCTTCTCCGGATTGTTTGTCCTGCCTATCTTATCTATATAGACATGCAGAGACAATAATAAGCACAAAAACAAGACAGAGAGAAAAGCAATGAAACCAATGATTAAGAAAGAAAAAAACCTATAAATACATAAAGGTCTGTTTGTTGACACTTAGGAATGTTTACCATTTGAGTGCAATTTATTTTAGATAATCCCCAGAGACTTCATTTCTTTGTTCCACTTGCTGCTCTGATGCAGGCCCTTAGCTTTTTACCCTGGTGTGGTGGAGGCAGATTGGGCACAATTCCTGCACTGTGCCTCCAGGGTTGTCCTTCCTCATGCTATGAGTCAGTGAGGAAAGTCATGTCCCATGGTGGCACTGGTCCTATGGTCCTCTCTGTGCATGGGGTACTCTAAGCAGGTATATCATCCTTGGGTTTGGGTAGCCCAGGATGTGGATAGTAATGGTTTACAAGAGTGGTGCTCTCATAGTGGCTATGGCTATAGCAAAGGTAGACTGAGGGTGATACTTAAAACTCATATTAGAATGACTTCATGTATTCTAATCTCCCAGATGTTGACATTAAGGAACATTTGATAGTCTCTCTTATGGAATGAAAGGTCCAGCCCTTCATTGGGAGAGAAATGAGGTCTTCTCCTCACATGGAGTTACAGTCTCAGAAAACCAGAGGACTGGTTGCTATGAGTCAAGTCACCACAAAGGCAGTGAGTTCTTGCAGAATGAGACTCAGAAGGACATTTTAGGAGAAAGGAAAGTGGGAGTGTAGTCCAGCAACAGGAAGGAGAAAGGCACAAAGTAGGAAGTAGGTGTGGGCACAATGAAATGTGTCAGATTAAGTACAGTTAAGTATGAATTTTAGGAAGGTAATATATTTATAGTATATGTATTTGTACAGTATATAGTCTATAGTATTATAGCAGTATATGTTCCATGCAAATCTGACCTAGAGAACTGGATAGTTCTTCAACATTGCATGGGATTTTGTGTTAGTTTCCAAAAGAATCAGAAGAAGCAAAGAAAAATATGTTCATACTGAATTGATGGCCTCTCTCATCACCACCGCCAACAAAAAGAAAGCTTGATGATCATGGTCACTCTCTATAGAAAAGTAGTGAAAAATTACTTTGACCTGACATGTTTGTGTTGGTATGTTTGTTTAATTCCTGAAATGTGAAGAATTTCTCTTATTGGACTCTCACCATGAATACACTTATTTAATTCAAACAAATTGCCCTGCATTTCTCTGCAATATTTTTCTTTAGAAAACATGGCCCATAAAAAACAGGTTCTCTCTCAGGATCATGTAAGTTGTCTTCTCCGTGCTTCCTGAAATCATTTCTAGCTAGGTATACACACTCTCCGATTATTGTTATGGTTACATTCCAAAGGCCAGGCCATTACACAAAAAACAAGAGCTATCTGAAAATGACTTACCTTTCTTCTCTGTTGCCTTCTGCAGCCTCCCTTCAGAGACAGGCTTCAAGGATGCCCCAGCAGAGATGGTAGCAAAGGTGCTACAGACCAAAGACGGTTCACCGAACTCTTGTGCTCCCTGACCCCTACCTCCTGCACTCCCCTCCATCCTAGCAGCTCCTCTCCAGGGGTGTCCAGGTTCTGTGACTCTGGAGGAGATGAGTGTCTCTCCTTGCTGGGGCCTTTCCCCTTGAAGTATGCTTCCTTGGTAGCCCAAACCATCTGTCCTGTCTGCACCCTAGACAGCCAATTCAATTTCTGGATTCCTAGATGCCCCACCTCCTACTGCCCCAGGGCCTCCCCCTCCCTGCCAGGTCTAGTCATTCAGATAAAGCCATTCTAAAGTGCCCACTGCTCTTCTAGTTCCACTCCTATTCACACAAACTTCTGACTTCCTCCCCATGCTCACAGGAGTAGCTCCAAACTCAGGCAGTTACTTTTTTGGATTTTCCTCCCTTGCCCATGCACCCGGCACCGGCTTCCCCATAACTACTGCGCTTCAGGGATGTCCTGGTGTCTCACTCCTCCCTGTGCTGCTGAGGTAACTCATCCCACCTCCTATACTCCCAGTCACCTGTGGAGCCCATGCGTGAAGGTGGGTACCTCCAGTCTACCCTACCACCCCCACACCACTGCTAAGCTCATCTTCATGATCACCATGTTCCTGCGTGCCACCCTCCGCCTGCACAACTCCACCCACCCCAACTTCTTCCTTCACGCTGACTTTCATTCGGCCCTTGAAGTTGCTGTGGGCCCCAGCTGAGAAGATGGGTGGCTAAGCCCAACTTTCTCCTCCCGTGCACCCAGCAAGGGACCTTCCTCTGCCCAGTGCAGCACAGACACTGTTTCGTTTTCGCTCGAAGCCCCTTGGCTTGTCCTTCAGATGGTAGTGCCGTTGGTGTCCACTCACACAACCCCTCAGCCTGTTCCAGACACTCTGCTGAGGAAGGGGGTCTTCACCCACGCTGCTGTCTGACCTGGCCCTTGATTCTGAGCGGCGGCGTCGCCATCATCGACCCCAGTTGATTTTTCACCATTATCCAAAAGGTGAGCAGTCTGATAAACAGTAAGTGAGTAGGAAGGGAATTTACGCAAGTTTAAAAAATGCTCTCTACATCTGACCCATGCTAGGGGACCTTTAGTCATTTCATGCAGTTGCCTCTTGGTCTTTTTACATTTCAGACAGAAATACAGAGACATTTCTCACCTTGCATTTGTGTTCTCCCTAATTTATTCTCCCTTTTCAGAAATCATTCTAAGCCCACGCCGACATCTTTATTACCAAATGAGTTCTCCCCCGGCACGCTACTCAGTTTAGTGTTTTCTCTCCGGTGACAGAGTGACATGTCTCCATTCAATCGCTGTGAGCAGAGACGGCACCTGAATAGCAACCCCGGTGCCGTCTGCCCACAGCTTCCGTGGGGAAGGATCAATCTAGCATAAACAATCAGGCACAGATACATTGCCAAACACTGTAGTACAATGATGGCCTACATCGCTGGAATGAGAATCTTGAAAATCAATAAGAATTGAAATGGAATAAAGGAAGGATTGTAGCCGTCACACGGCAGGGTATCAGTAGGGTATTCAAGTCGAGGTCCATCCGGCTTCGCTCATGCCCCGGGGAATCATCTGTTAAGAAAAGTTGTGTCTAGGGTGACCTTTGTCACGACTCTTTGACAAACAGTGTGTCTTGGGCCAGGGGCTGCATTCTTCTCTCCAATCATAAGTGACTTTACACATCATGTGAGATGCAAGTGTGAGGGGAGAGACATCCCCTGCCCGAAGAAGGGACGGCCCAGTAGGGGTTGCAAGGTCCCAGAGGATCCCCATAGAGCTGGAGCTGGGTGTTGTGAGCCCAGCATGGGCCAGGGGACTTTAGTTTGGAGTTCTGTCTTGTAATTTTCCTATCCTGCTTTCGAGATTTTAATTCCTGGAAGCTATTTCCAGCCCCCTAGTAGCAGTAGAGACTATTTACTGAGTGTTTTTATGTGCCTGGTATTTTGCAGTGCACTTTGTAAGCTTTTTTATATGATGACAGTTATGGTGACAATACTGACAGTAGCTAACTTTTTAAGTGCCTTCTTAACATGCACTGTGCGTCAGGCCCAGAGATCTTTCGACGAACCTGCGAGGTGTGCCATCTCATCATGCCCACCTTACAGGCAAAGGAAATGAAACCGAAGAAAGGTTGAGTACCTTGTTCCCTGTCACACAGCTAGTAAGGGCTGAGCTGGAACATGAGGCCCAGGTGGCTTGGTCCCAGAACTTGTTCTCTTTTCTCATTTCCACATATTGGCACCTGTGTGTTTTAGCACTCCTGGTAACTTAGAGTTTGTCTTCCTTTAATGTTGGCTCTTTTCCATACTTCCGGTTCTACGGTCTGGCAAATCCCTCACTCCCAAATGAAAGACCTCCTCCTCAGAGCCAGCCTAGGCCACCATCCCTTCTTCTTGATATGTTTCTTTTGCAGCAGCTTAGGTATGAAATTCCCCTTTGGCATTTGGAAATCCAGAAAAATCCCATTCTAAAATGGCCTCATCATGATCCAGAATGTTCTGTGGTTTTACGAACACACAGCCAATTACAAAGTCACCATTATTCGTGCTTAATGAGTAGATGTTTTAAATCCCCTGCTGACATAATGACTGGAAACATAAATGTGTTGTTGGAAAGGCTCACTGTGAGTCCAGAAAGCAACAAGACACAGAGGGGAGAGGCAGGGGGGTGGGGGGTGGGGGGGGTGGTGGGGGCTGGGGCAGAACCCTTGTCTGTCTCTCAGTTAGGAGATGTCATTCAAATTACCCTGCCTTAGTGTTTTTCCCTTTTTGTTTTTTTTTTAATCTTTACTTTCGTGTTTTCAGAAAGATTATGTTAAAGAGATAAATCTCTGTGTGTTGGCTACTCCAAGATGTCACTAATTAGTGGATTTGTTCAGAAAAACTATTTTGTCTCTTTTAGGCAAATTAAATAGTGTCATTCACAGACAAATGCCATCAATTCTTTGGCAAACTGTGTTGTGGAAATGTACATATTGTCAGTGCCTTAAAGAGAGATTAAAGCCCAAACACATACATCTTTCATCAGCTCAATGTTTACCTTCCATAGCTGAGTTTTTAGGAGTAATAGTCCCTAAAGCAGCTGTTCTCAAACTTAATGTGCATACGGATCACCTGGGGACCATGTCAAAATGCAAGTTCTGGTTCAGCAGGTCTAAGGTGGGACCTGAAACTCTGCATTTCTCCCAGGTGATGCTGCTGCAGCTACTCAGAAAATCACACTTTGAGGAAAGTAATCCCTAGTAGAATATGCATGTTTATGCTGTGGAAAATATATAGAAAGCATTATTTATGTATTGGGTCCTACATCAGTAAGATGTTCAATAAATTAAACAGCTTTTGGTTTGCTTTCCAAGATACAGTTGAACAAGTTACACAGGCCTAGCCCTGGAGTCTCGCTATTTTTTCTGAAATGCAAAGTAGGCGTTAAGCTGGTGGCTGCTAATTTGAATTTTAAAAGATCTAAAGGGTTTGGAGCGAGGATCAGCTTCTCTTGTTTATTTCTAACCATGAATTCTGAGCCTAAGTCTTATAAGTTTGACACCAGCCAGTTGACCAGCATAAATCAACATCCAACTTTGAAGAAATATTTTCTCTGTAGAACTTGAAAATAAAAGTTTAATTTGAAATCTGCATCCATCTTTCTTTTCTTTCCTCCTTTCTAAATTTGACACCTTTCATCTTACCGTTTGGCTTCTCCCATGTGTGCTATACAAGCTAACATAATGATGACACTTGAACTTTTAATATCTTGAACGAAACATTCTATCTACAAATACCACTTGAATATGCCACTATATTGTTTGCACTTAATTGCTATTCAGACTATGATTTTCACAGGAAAAATCCACAAAATACTATTTTAGACAGGAGGAGATGAAGGTTCACATTACTAATTATGAGTCTTGTTAGTGATATATAATATCATATGATGTGATATGATATATATAACAGCATGAATTATATGATATAATGAAAAGGCAGACCTATGACCTCTATGTAATCAAGAGGAAATCATCAGATAAACTGTAATGAAGGAACATTCTACAATATATTGGACCAGTACTCTTCGAAAATGTCAAAGTTATTGGGGGGAAACAAACAGCAAACAAGGAAATGTGAAGTAATTATCATAGACCAGAGCAGACCAAGGAGACATAGTAACTAAGTGTAATATGCTAACCTAGGCTAGATTCTTATTTTCCTAAGTTTACCAGAGCAATGCGGTGACATCGGGTGAAAATGGATTGGGTGAAGGGCTCTACAAGAACTCTCTAGGATATCTCGGAAACTGTTCTAAAAATTAGAAATGACTCTCAATTTCTAAGTTTATAAAATGTAGTGTTTAAAACAGGGTGGTGGAAGCCTGTAAGGAACTTCTAGCATATATTCCGCATGGACAATGTTTTTCCCTTTACAGTGTGCGTGGGAGTGTTTGTAAGTCCGTGTGTGTATTTAGAAATGTGTATTTTGCAAATGAACTAAGAAAAAAAAGGAGTGCAAAAATTAAAGACAATCAGTCATGGATTCGAAAAGAAAAGGACAAGAGCACACCAGTCCCACAATCCAGGTGTCTTTAATAATTCTTAGTCATGAAAGCAATTCCAGACGCTCAGTTGACATCTACCAAATTGCTTTGAAAGGAAGCAAAGTCCAGAAGAACCATTGAGACATCTATCGAGTGACTAATCCCAGGCCAGATCCCAATGGAAAAAATTGGAGAGATCCATTAGGCAGACAAGGCTGTCTCGTTTCTTGGCTGTATCGACCGTGGCAACGCCTTGCTCAGTGCATGTGCCACTGGGGAAGCACCCCCGCCTGAATCAAGTTAAGTGGAAACATCACAATCAATAAAGGACACTCTATTTTCCATTTGCTCTTTTTTTTAAGGGCTTATTTTGTAACAGCACAAGAAGGATTCAATTCAGTATCCATTCTCTTTCCGGGTGGGGAGAGGACTCCAAATATTGACTTTTAGTGTCTGATAAAGTTTGTGACGGGGCTCAGTTTGCTAACACTCTGACCAAAGCACAAACCCAGCCTTAGAGGATGCGGGATACACAGATGTTCAGTGTCACTTCATGACCCTGCAACCCCTCCAGTTCAGCAACAGGTGCAACTGCAGTTGCCAATTGAGCTAGTCAACCAGCCAGACAAAGTCTCTCTTCAGAGTTCTCAGTTGTTGCCATGAGTTTCTCCAGGTGGGGTGTACTTTCTTCCAGGCTAAATTTGACTGAAATTCATGGACATTAGCCACTTAGAATATTCTCCCACGTCCATATCTCATTAGGACTTAAGTGATAAGTTTGGCTTTTGCATTAGTGACAATAATAGGGACAGGGGTGATATGTGAGACTCCACTTAGAGTGTTCTTTCTCTCCCTTCCTAACTGACTGCATGTAAATGTAATGAAATGAACATGTGCTGTACTGTCACACTTCTGGTTTGGAATACTCTTTGTGTATAGTTTTGAATACCCTTATACCCTCTACATATTTCATAGAGAGTATAAAGATGATGGTGAGACTCCTCTTATATGTGTTTGTATTTATCTGTTTGTTGCTGCTCCCATCACATGGTGCAGTGTTTCTCTATTTCTTGAACCTTGTTTGGCCAAGGGGGTATTAGCAGATGTGATTTAAGAAGATACTTGAAAAGTGTTGCACTTAATGATATTTGCCTTCTCTTGCTTTCAAGATTTACTTTGTTGCTAAGTTTAAAAGCCCAAACCGGCCTCTTGGATAATGAGGAGTCATAAGGAGCGTAACCTGATCTTTGGCTACCCCAACCAAGAGTCTGGACATATGATTAAAGCCCGGTGGTATAGTGGTTGTGCCCAGGACTGCGGCCAACTGGGTTGGAGGTTCAAATCCAGCAGCAAGGCTGGGCCTTCTACTCCCACCACCAGAGGGCAGTGATACCAAAAAACAAAAACAAAAACAAAAACAAAACAAAACAAAACATCCCCCCCAAGCCATCCTGAAGCCATCCTGCTTTCACAGACTCAACTCAAAGCCAGACTTGTCCACCAAACTCACAGAACCATGGGAAATGGTCAATGTTTGTTGTTTTAAGCCACCATGCTATCAAATAATTTGTTGTATACCATAAGGAAATTAATGAAGTGTTAGAATTGTTTACTATTAATTGTTCTTTCCCCTTCCTAAACTTTAAGTATTAAAGGTCTCAGATTGTAATTTATGTCATGAACTAAATCAAATATGGAGTCTAAAAGAATTGCCTCTAACTTCAAGTAAGAAATAATTGTCCTAAAAAAAATTGTTCCTTTTTGGATTATCCTATGATATTCACAGACAGTGCTTATAGAAGAAGTCAAGAGATCAAATGATGTGTTGCATTAGGTAAATCTGCTACCTAAGACCTCTTTAGACTACTGAAAAGCAAGTATGTTACTTTGAGGAATAAGGTACGCTAGTTTTCATTGTATCATATGCCTATGAAACTTGGACACTGAATAAAGAAGACAGAAGGAGAATCGATGCATTTGAATTGTGGAACTGGAGAAAAATATTGAAGGAAATCTGGATGACTGAAAGTACAAACTAAGATGGCTTAGAAGGAGTAACATCAGAGTTCTCTTTAGACTCATAAGGTGACCAGACATCCCACTTTTTAACAATTTTGCAATGCCCTGCCGTGTTTTAAAATTAAAATAAATATATTACAATACTATTTTTGCGTTCTATGAAAATTTTTGTTCCTCCATATAGACCAAAATTTTAACCAAGAAGCCGCCCACCCTGGTCAATGGTGTCCCACTTAAAATCTGGTTACTTTATAAGAGGCAAGGATAGCGAGACTTCATCTTACATACTTTGACCTGGCGGCAGAAGAGTCCCTGGGGAAGGACATCAAGTTTTGTAAAGAGAGGGGCAGCAAAGAAGGGGAAGGCCTTCAAGGAGATGGACTGATAAGGTGGCCGTACCAATGCGCTCAGTCAGAGGAACCATTGTCAGCGTGGCACCGGTCTGGGAGGTGTTTCCTTCTGAGATGTCACTATGGATCAAAACCAAATAGGTGGTACCTACAAATAACAGCAGCATGGCATTCATAATTTGCAATTCATTATACTTTAAAAATTATTTTTGTCTGCTTTCTCCTTTTTTTCTAAGATTTTAATGCAAGGTCTATGTATGTTTGATACCTTGCTTCTTTGAGTGTTGTAGACACATACTTGTTGACTAAAATATAAAGAGGTTCTAAAGGAATGTTTCCCAATGAATCTATGCATTCTTTGAGTTGGGGCGTTTGAGGGAACCTAACAAATAACTCCTCCAGAGTTTTGACAAAGCTGAGAAATAAGACAGAAGAGATGGAAAATGTAGGTCGTCACATGTACCTCATTATTAGTGATTCAAGCTAGCTTAGTGAATATGGTTACATGTGAATCAGCATACTATCTAATTCTCAATTCCACCAGTAAGCAAAGCAGCCCACCCAATTGTAGGTAGCGCTATACTACATTTTTCTTAAATGGAGTCTTGGGAGATGCCCCTGGTCTACTCTAGAGTTGATTTCATCTTTTCCATGTTTCCAGTGCCCGAGTGATGCTGTGGATTGCCAGTCCGGATTCTATCCTCAAAGTCATTGGTTCAAATCACCAATTGATCTGTAGAAACAAAATGAGGCTGTTTCCTCTTATAAAGAAGTGTAGTCCTAGTAACGCTATATAGAATCAGAATTGGCTGTGTAGCAGTGGATAATAATAATTGCCCATGAAGTACACATAATACATGTATCTGTTTTGATCTTCTTGGATCTTCCTGAAAGTCTTTGTCAACTTCAGGTCTCGTGCATCATGGGGTCAACATTTAGTGTCATAATTATTTCTGTGTTCCTAGTGCTTAGCTGAATTTCTAGGCATAGAGTTAGTGTTTGTTGAATACCTAAGCTTTGTGATTATGGGAATAACATTACCTTCCTCAACTTATTCCACATGAAAACCATCACAACCATCATACAGCAGCATCTTTATGACACTTAATAGGTGCTTGGGCAAAAGGCAAATTGAAGTTGTATGTGACAGGCAGTGTCTTCAGTATATGATACTGATTTGTATATGATACTGATTTTTTTTTTTTGGGTGGGGAGGGCATCACTGCTCTCCGGTGGTGGGAGTAGGAGGCCCAGCCCCACTGCTGGAATTGAACCCCCGTCCCAGTGGGCCGCAGTCCCGCGCACAACCACTACGCCACCGGGGCTCAGCCCTATGATACTGATTTAAGGGGCACACTCTTATGTAAAGAATACAGTTAGAACTCATGGCAGTAGTAAGGGGTGGTGAGATAGTTCATGCTTATCGTGCGAACCTGGCCTAAACACATGTGGGATTATTTAAAGGGTGGAGAGATAAATGGCTCAGTGAGCCTTGTCTTTCTGGTTCTTGGGTCTCTTGCTCTCTGATGGTCGCACCACTATGGGGCTGCTTTGGTTGGTTCTCTGCCTCATCATCCGACAAGGCTCACTTGCTGTGAGATATCCCTGAGGAGAAGCCACATGGACCCCGCATGATGCAGCCCTGGGTGCTGGAGCAGCCATGTGGAGACTCCTGCAGCACTGAGATGCTTATACCTCCACTGGATTCAAAGATTTTCTACTCCCTGACATGTGATCACCTGCATCCAGTGTCATTATGTGTATTTTGTGAGTTTGAGGAGGACTTTGTAGATCGATATTGGACATATGGGATAATGCCAGACTTATAGCCTTGGACTGGCCTGGGTTGGGATGCTGTCTTACTGTACACTTACCCTATATATAAAACTCTCTTTTGTATATATATGTACAAGACTTTCTGTGGATTTGTTTCTCTAGTCTACCCAGACTAACACAAGTGGTTTTGCTGCTTGTATGCTAATTTAACTACTCTTTACAGTTACAGTGTTTGGTTTGTTGTGTTAATGATTTAAAGATAGTGTAAATATCACATGCTTGAGGAACAGAATAAGTTTTTTTGGGGGGGTGCAGGCATCACTGCCTCTGGTGGTTGTGGGTGCTACCCAGTGCTGCTCCTGAATAAGATTTTAATGGGCATTTTGTGCCTTTTGCTTCTAGAAGTATTTGTTGGTGCTTCTGTAAGGACTATAATTCTGAGATTCTAGTGGGGTGCACGGTTCTCTCTCTCTCTCTCTCTCTCTCTCTCTCTCTTATATCTACCCATCTACATATATTTCTAGTTTCTATCCCCAGTACCTTCTGTGTTAGGGGATAACAACCTCCTCTCAAAGGTTGTCATTCTGATACATCATACGCAAACTTTCCGTTGGAAGGGTCAGAATCTTGCTACAGTAGGGCAAGCTCTAAGGCAGCCTTTCTAGGACAGGGAAACAGGTCCCCTAGGAATGCAGGGAGGTTGGCACAAGTACACCTCTGGAAGGTTCTCCATCTCATGCAGCTTCTGAGGCACCGTCATCCTCCTGCTCTCTTACATCTCTTCTTACCACCCCACTGCAGAGTTTCTGACAAATGTTAAAATATAAATGAATTCATGTTAAAAAGACCTTTTTCTTAAGATGTGTTCACAAACGGGTAGACACTATGTGACACTGCGATGAAACCATACTCTGTTGCTGATCGTTGGTGCCGACTCTCAGCAACCCTCTAACACAGGGCGGGGCTGATTGTTCAGCTTGTGAGTCTTCCCAGAAGCAGGCAGTCACATCTCTCTTCCCTGGAGCCAAGCTTTGGGTTAGCAGCTGAGCTCTGCACCTCTGTGCCACCCTGCCTTTCGACAATGCTATGGAAGGGATGCTTTCAAAGTACAGATATCCGGGCAAAGGGAGCCTTCTAAGAGAGTTTATATATTGAGAACCTCTTAGAACCCAAGGTATTTATGGATGGAGTGAAGACACTCAATGAGGAAATGGCTACTGTTCATTCTTCTTGGGGCACCTTCCAAAAGTCTGCTTTGGGGCCTCTTAGGTCTCTGTGCTCCTGGATGTCTCAGTTGTGCCAAGCATCATCATGGTCATGTAGAGTTTTCTCTGTTGGTTTGGGGGTCCTTTTATTTATTTACTTATTTTTACCAAAATCAGTGGCAGTCTGATTCACTTCATAGCAATTTACTACCTCAGATACTAGAAAATGAAAATCTTTTCATTGGCAAAAGAATATTTTACGAGTTTGGGTGGGTGCTAACACAGGCATATTAGAGCACAGAAAGAAGAATAACTCTGGAGTTAAAATACCAAATGTTTTCCAAAAACTCAAACTGTGACCAAGTTAGGAAGATTTCTTTTTGGACAAGGCAGTGTCGCTTAAGTCATTACCTGGCTTTGTATGCCTGTTCGCAAGAGTGATGCCTTCAGAACAGATAGCTTGCTACCTTTCTTCCTCCCTCTGTGTGGTCAGACAATGTGCCAGCTCCCAGGGGGAGGGAAGCCAGAAACCTTGGCATCACTATTCACACCACTTCACCCACCATGGAGGCCTTCGAAATAGCATAATAGGATAAACCTCTTCACAGAGGGAGAGCAGCAGGTGGCACTCAGTTGAATCCAGAGCTGGAGATGTAAACGAATTTCAGTGTCTTCCTGAGACTAAACAACAATACCGTTATAGAGAATGAAGCTTTTGTTGTGAGAGCCCAATTTTTGAAGTAAATAATAATGATGGTGATACTTTGCATTATCCTGCAGCTCTCTCCTTTGAAAGAGGTTTCAAAGCAGCAAGGGCTCTGTTTGCAGAACAGACAATTTCCCTTCTGTCTCTCTGAAGAGTCTCTCCTGATCCCCTTTTTCTCACAAAGGCGATATTGATCTGAGCCAGGTGGTAGGTGGAGGAGATGAAGTCTATTGTTGATTTAAATTTGTACTCTAAAATGCATTTTGTTTAATGACCAAGAAAGGAAAGTTCAACAGCCTTCATCTGGAATCTTCCTAAACATCAACATCTTTCTCAGTCTGCCTAGTCCATGCCTGTTCTTTGTCATTGCAAGTTTGTATTCCTTCCAGAGTCCATTTGAAGTCCTACCTTTATTTCCCTGGGCACCGAGTGCTTCAGATCCACATCCTCCTCCAAACTCCTATGACACAGGCAGAGAGACAATCTTCCCCTCAGTCCCATGTTTGTATTACCCGTTAGCTATTGCTCCAACCACAGTATTTAGTCCAGCTTTTATGCTAATTTGACAATGCAGAAAGTGATTTACAATTCTGTTAAAATCCAGACAATATCAAATGTGTATGCCAACTCATAAGCATTATCCTGTGAAATTTAGGAACAATAGTAGACACATTTTAGACTAATTGGAGGACATTTTCTTTCCTGATTTGGGACTAAGTAGAAATTTTGAACTACTGTATTTTTTGGACCACTGAGTTTTTAGAGCAGGAAAACAAGAAAAAAAATCTGTACCAAATAGTACCAGTATACTAGCTTATTCATTAAAATAAAGCAAAATATGGTAATACTTAATAGTTTAAACTCAACAGTGGTGTTAGAATCATCATCACTTTCATTAACAAATGAAGGAAGGCGTGTGCTGTGTCGGTCATGTGACCTGACTGACATTGGGACTCCAGAACGTGGGACTTCCCTTGAACACTTAGCAATCCACAGCATGCAAATAGCAGTGGACAGTAAACCAGTAAGTGAGCACATAGAATCATAAACAAATGTTCTGGGGTACTACACCTTTGGACCATTTTCTCCAATTTGGGGGGGGGGGAGAGTCTTATGATCTGAGAAATACAGTATATTAAATTGAGCAGCCATGTTCTGATTGGCTCACCCAACCATAGACCAGCACTGTCTCTCCCCCAACTTGTGATAGTCTAGGTTTCATTTTTGGGGTAGTCAATTGATTGATTTGGAGTTCAGCCTCCTGGAAGGTTAAACATTTACAAAATTAAAAATAATAGCAACTTAGTTTTTTGTCTGCAGACGTGGAACTTGGCACAGATAACTCAATTGCAGGCCTAGTGTAGACAGGTTAACACTTCTCATGCCCTGTCATACAATCCAGTACATTTCTAGACTCATTGTGGGTACTTTGTGCCTTATGGGTGACTCACCCAACCATAGTCCATCAAGTCAGGTTGGTAGCAAAACGTTTGGGCCCCTCAGATTGTGTGCTGTGTTTTCTTCCCTCTTCCTTCTTCCTGTGTCTTTTCAGCACTGTCTCTTCCCCAACTTCTGATCCCCCACTCACCTCCCAAGCGAGGTCACAGATTTGATGACTCAGATTGCAATTCCAATGCCGTCCCCCAGCCATAGTTTTTTTTTTTAATGTTGTCTTTCCACACTTGGTTAGGGTCAACTGTTCTGTATTAGCTTACACCTGCCCTGCTGATGCAACCTTCTCCTCTTGCATCTCTCTTCTCCGCTCCTCACTCTGCTTCGTGGTTTCTCACCCGCGTGGTCTTGCACCACTTTCCCTCTGCCTGAAGTTCCTTTTCTGGGTCTGTTCACCTGACTGATGCCTGCTCATCGCTTCAGCCAAGCCCGCTTCCATAGAGTTGATTCCAACTCATAGAAACTCTATATGAGGCTTCAGAGACTGTACGTCGTGACAGAAACAGAGAGCCCTATCTTTCTTCTGCTGGTGGATTTGGACTTCTCACTTTATATCATGCACAAGCATCTGTAAGAATGAATCCTAACTAACTTCCTAAACAGCTTGCTTCTTCTTAAAATTAATCAGGAGAACAGAGGAGACTGAATTAACTATCTAGCATTACTTGACTCAGAAGCAGAGGGATGCCGATCAAGATCATGTGAGCCCTAAAGATAGCATCTAAATATCAGGGACCCTGATCAGCAGCAATAACATACATCAATATCTTAAAGCCTTTCAGAGGCGGTTTGACCTCATCTCTCCTCAAAAGGTAACCTCAATCTCTTGTCACTTATCTCCTCTACACTGCCCAATCTCTACCATGACATGAGCAGTGAGGGTGGTGTTTGGGGCCCTTTATCTGCCACCTTTTCATACCATATGCATCCTGACAAAAAGCGCTTGTGAAGGGAGCTAAGTCCAGTCTCCACCTTTTGGTTCAGTCATGCTACGAAGCGTGGATCTCCTCATTCTGGGTTCATTTGAGGTTAGCATCCCAATGCTTACACCACAGGGCCACCCTGGCTCCTTGCTCACCACCATGTATATCTCCATGATATGTCTCGGATCTTTTTTTCCACAGTTGACCTTGCACAATGTCCTCACTCCCAACCCTTCCTAATTTCTTCAGGGTAGATATCACAATCTGTAATTACATTGCTGATTGGTCGATTAATTTGTTTCTCACTTGTCTCTTCCCCTCCAGAGAATGTCAGATGGCTTCATGGATGGAGAAGAAGTGAGAACATGGGCAAATAAAGTTCATCCTTGGTCGCTATTCACTTTACATTTCCCCTCACCTCATGGGTTAGGCTATCCTGACTCGAGACACTCAAGTATGTGTAAGGAAGAGTTTTACATCAAGAAGTCATTATAAATGACTAAAGCAGCCCAGCCAAGTCCAACTCAAGTCCGTAAGCCTTATAGTAGTCCATAAACCCTTCTCACCTACACTATCACATACAATGATGCAGGATGCAGAGAGATCACAGGCCGGGGAGTGCAAAATCTTGTGGAGGTAGTGTTGGTCGGTGAATGAGACTCTAGGACTCTGGCAGGTTTCAGAGTGGCCCATCAGCAGGTGAGAAGGAATGATTCCTGAAATGTGGTAGTTACATAATCCCATGTCAACTTGAAGATATAAAAGTGTAGGGATGGTATTCAACCTGTCAATCAGGTCACAGTCTGACGGTGCCTCCTTGTAGCCTTCTCATAAGGACAGCCCTGGGAACCTCTCCCACTGTCTCAGCCTTCTCTATTTCTAACTTTGCTCTGACACCTAACTAAGAACTAACTGACTAATACCATAGATGCCAAGTTATCTTGGTAAGCTGTGACTAGAGAACCATGAGAAGGCTTGACTGATTACCTATTTATCCTTTCATTTAACTAGAGAATGGCATACATTTCTCATTGAGTAGTTGCTCGATATAGCATGTGAAGGCAGCAATAGTGTCTGCTTCGTAACCGTATGAAGATGGCACCGGAAAACCATTGGCACAGCCATTGCCTAGTCGTTGTCCTTGTTCAAAGAGAGTTCTGCTGTTTGGTCCCAGCTGATACAGCAAAACCTGCTAAAACTAATACCTGTTTAACATGAAAAATATGTCAGAAGAGGAAAACTCCATCATTGTCCTGTTAAAGGTGGGAAAGATACAAGACAAAAAAAAATAGTTGTCCCCATCGAGTTCTGGCTTTCACAGTTTTCACTGTCCATATTATAGCACAGAGTACTGCGAAGATCAAGTAGGATCACTCCTAGTTCATGGACCAACATATCAGCGGTCAGAAATTCAGTCACAAAACTGTTGAAAACAAAAGCAGAAAACACTTTCTGGCTACGAAGTGAAGTCCATGGTATTCCCTTCTGTCCTTCTCCAAGCCGATTGCTGCTGCATCGAGTCAGCTCCTGAAGAGCTCAGTGTGTCTGGGTAGAACCATGCTGTATTGAGAGACTTCTAAGAAACACTCACGATGAAGTACGTTAGTAGTTGGACTGTTAAATACAAGGTGGGGGTTAAACCTACCAGCTACTCCTCTGGAGAAAGGTGAGTCAGTCTGTTCCTGGAAAGTCTGAGAAATTCTCCTCTCTCCGGTATGGTCGCTGTGAATCACTATCCACTCGCTGGCAGTGGGCTTGGGTTTAGGGAATGCATTCCTGGAAAGTACCTGGAGCCACACACAGTCTCCTTTCCTAGTACTCTAAGGTAGGGGCCAGGTGGACAGACTTCCTCTGTCAGGGGCCAGTTAGGAAATGCTTTGGACTCTGTAGCTCAAGAGGCAAAATGGAGACTCTTACATAAATCAGAATATAACAAAAGAGAAAATGAGTTCCTGTGAATTTCTCTTCTGACACTTTAAAAATGAAAGCTCTATTCTTAGTTCTCAGGTCATATAAGAACAGCCAGATCTGGCCCTCAGCTCTGGTTTGACAGCCCTCTTCTCCAGGGGAAGAGCGCAGGTCTTCGCACATTCGATGAGGAAGCTTAATTAACTGTGAAAAGACTGTCTACAGAAGAAGACTCAGGAGGATCCATCACATGTGCATTCTGAGATGTCTTGGACAGCACCAAGCTCCTCAACTCATTGACCTTGTCTCCAGCCATAGCCATGGCTTCCCTTTTCCTGAAGAGGTTGCAGAGGGGTGTGCTGTCTTCTATCTGTCCTCGGCAAAACCCTGGCAACTATTTTATGGGACATCCACGGGCAGTTGGAAAGGCTTGCATCTCTCACCTGAGTTTCCTGAAGAAGTGATCTCTCTTGGAAACCTCCTTGTTCAGGTAGAGGCAGCGCTAAAGCCTTATCCTGGTATTTGCTATCTCACTGCTCTCAGGGAAAAGGAACGCCTCCCAAGCCTCACTTTTCCTCTGTAGAGGCCCCAGAGTGGCTCTCCTGCTTCTTCAGTCTTCCTACTTCTCACTGAAATACGTTTCTTCACCAAAGCCTCATTAGATATGGCCCTGATTTTCAACAAATGATAAAATAGTGAGTTGAAGGCATGCCTGAATTGGTGACAGCACTGAGGTGGGATAAGGTGGGCCTATATTTGGGTCCTATTTCTCCATAGACAGAGCGAAGAGGACTCATTTTTAAAGGCAGGACACACTAGTTATGTTAGAGGATTAAAAACAACCTGGAGTCATGGGAGCTCTATGCTGAGTGAGCATGCAGGTTTCTTCCATGGGCGGTTCTTCTCCATGATTTGTGATGTGAAGCCAGAGGAATGGCATGCTATATGCCACCTTCTTCCAAACACTTGGACGTGGCATTTCTCTGCTCCTTGCAGTTAGATGTGATCTGTGACTTACTTTGGCTTATAAAAATGGCACATGCCCATTCCTTCCAGGTCAAAGGAACGTTTATTTGCCAGAGCAAGACTGATGTGGTCTTTTCTCTCAGCTGCAGGGAATATGGAAGCACCATGGCAGCAGACCCTCCATCAGCCTGAGTCCCTGGGGAATGACAAGGCACAGAGAACCATGACACCCCATTTACCACATGCAGTGGAAGTGAGACGTAACCATGTATGGTAACACATCTCTCAGATCTAGAGTTTTATTATATTGCCAAATACCTGAGCCTTCCCTTATTGCTACACAGGGTGAGTCCAATGACATGAGACTTGGGAAGAGAGAAAAAAGATAACTAGCTACCTAGATACATAGAGGTACATAGATACATCTGTCCTCCTATGTGCTTGGCACAATCATGTTGATAGTGAGTTAGAGGGAAACTGTGTCTGGCCACGCTTGACCTTTGTGCTGCAGATGTTGAGCAGAAACAGTGGTCAGTTGTGTGTCTTTGAGTAGAAAACCCAAACCCAAATCTATCACAGAAAAGGGAAAACAACCCAATGGGTGAACACAAAACAAATACTGCAGCGAATGACATTGCATTTCACCCTGCAAATATTTATTGAGTGTCTCTTGCATAAAAGGCACTATTAGAAACACAGTCTGTTTTAACAAATTTCTGAAAGACTGAAAGAGGGCAACAAGTCTTCTGTGAATGCTCACTTGTTTTCTTTTCAATCAGGCAAATCAGTAAGGAACATACATAATTAGCAGCTACTTCAACTAGAGACAGACAATTCACAAGTCTATTCTCCATGATGTGTGGATTAAGGAGAGTAGAAGCCTATCTGTGAGCCCCGGGGAAGAAAGACCCCAGTCTTTATTATGCTCACTGAGAGCTCTATTCCTTCAGCCAGCGAGCTGGACTTGGAAGCCTCTGCCTACTTCCATGGCTTTAGGTTTACTCTGACCTCCTTGGATTGAAAACGTATTGCTAGTTTAGCGGGCCCTTAGTGCCAGCGTGAGCTGGTGATGTGAAAAATCAAAACTGACAGCACATTTAAATCAAACCCCTCACTCAAATTGGGTGTCTGTACATTTCATGGGACAATTCAAATCCCAAAATAAAATGCAAGAGGCAGACAGCAACTGCTGGGGAGATAAACTGAAGAGAGACCTTTCCAGTGGCTAAAAATCAATTTGTGGCCATACCGGGTTATGAATGCAAGGGGAAAATGAAGCAAAGGACCACTCAGTACACCTAGAGATGCTACAAATGATAAACCAAAGTCCGCTGCCATTGACTCTTAGCGACCATCAAGGATTGTGTAGTGTCCTACACCATGACTGTTTACAGGAGTAGGTGTCCCATCTTTCTCCCGCAGAGCAGCTGGGAGTTTTGAAGGGTCGACTTTGGTGGATCCCAGCCCAACGCAGAGCCACGTGGCCCCAGGACTCCTTCCAAACCAGAAAGGTAGGATTTTTCATTCTTGTGCCCCGTGCCTGCCAGTCCCTCTAGAAGTTCCTGTGCTGAGCCACAT
The DNA here is from genome assembly GCA_004026705.1 of Nesogale talazaci. NCBI lineage: Eukaryota > Metazoa > Chordata > Mammalia > Afrosoricida > Tenrecidae > Nesogale > Nesogale talazaci. The sequence goes on along the minus strand of PVJH01002741.1, from coordinate 81,207 downwards.
GAAGCAACGTGATGGCAGTGGGTTTTTGTTTGCTATCGCTGTTGTTTTCCTTTGTTGATTGAGCCACCTCCCTAGAAAACCATCTCTCACCTCAGCCCCTTTCACGCAAAGTAAAACATCTCTCCACTAAGTGTTTTTGTGAATGGATGCAAGTCTCCCACATCATTGACTGAGGGCAAGACTGCAAAACTCATACGCAAGTAAACTCTCCCCATAGATGATTAGGGTAAAGTGACCAGATGTCCCACTTTTTAACAATTTAACATCATCCTGTAGTGTTTAAAATTAAAATAAATATATCTCAATACTATTTTTTCATTCTATGATTACTTTTGTTGCTCCAGATAGACTAAATTTTTAATCAAGAACCCCCCAACCCCTGGTCAATGGTGTCCTGCTTAAAATCTGGTCACTTTAGCTTAGGGTGTAGCCTAAGGTGGAGTGGGCCTTTCCCATGAAAGTCCTCTTTGAGTGGAATGTTTCCTAACCAATTTGTAATATGGAAAGGGAAGTTCTGACAGTGCATCATCAATAGTTCAGTGTGTTTGGATGGGGAGGAATGACACTGTGACATCGGTGCTACAGCAGTCCTAGAAAACTGACATCAAGGGACTGTAGAGAACATACACTTATTTTCTCATCTCTTCAGAGGCTAAAAATTCAAATCAGGGGCTTGCCCTTGCTGAATACTTTGTTGAAGTTATGCTGGGGGTGTTTTTTGGCTCTGATTATAGGGGAGTCGCCCATGATGTTTTTCCTGCAGCTTTTGTGCACACACCTTTGGTTTATGCTGTTCTTCATATAATTTGGCAGTAAGTAGATTTGGGATCCACTCAACATTGGCAGACTTCAACGAATTAATTAAATTGCATTATGAACAAATATTTTTAATATTAATCAAAACATTATTTTAAATTATATTTAATAATAAAGAGTGACTTGGAATAATATTTAAAATTAAAATTATTTGTAATATTAATTAGTTAAATAGAATTAAATATTGAATGTTTTAATATTAATATTTAATAATGATATATATATTTCCACCAAAGTCAGTTTCAAAAATTCATGAAAAACTTCAAAACTTTGGAATGTTATTTTTCCACTAACTTTTAAAATACCCCTTTGTATTGCTTAGATTATATCAGTCTTAGGATTCCAACATCTACTTGGGGGTAAGATAATTCAATCCATAATGCCTGGCAAACCTGACAAATGGGCCAATTATAGGCTATTTTGAAGAATATGAAAGAATAAAAATTTCAATGCTGGCAGAACTTCGAATGATGACATTTTCTATTGAAAAATCAACATTTGAACCCAAAACACCAAATTTCTGAGAAAGGGGGAAAAAGTGATTTTAGAAGTTGAGGGTCTACTTGGTAATGGAAGCATGTAGTCAAGGAACTCTGGATTATTTTACCAAAACAGAGACTAGAGAAAACACTCAATGTTGATCACTGTTCACATAGGAGATGAGAATAGGTTCAATTTTACTTGCCTTCCACAAAGTGAACTGAGTTACTCCAGAATGAATTAGCAAGGCCTCAAAGTAAGATATTGGGTCACTCCACAGGACAGAGCTTCAAGTGCTTCCACCTGGCCTTCAACAGTTACCTCACAAGGGCTCCAGACAGCATTGCACATGTGTGTACTCATAGCCAATACCTTCCCTGAAAGTGTACTGCACCCGTGTTCTTGGACTCCTCTGCCACTGTGACACACGGTAGCCATTGGAGTTTCCCGGCAGGCTCCCTTCTGTGGGAAACCTGGAGAAAAGGCATTCCTGTTTCTCAAGTGGCTCCCAATCGAATGTGGATTAAAAGTGAGAGGATGAATGTTCCTCTCTTTCATCCCCTCAGCCGGACCAGTTCTGAGGTATGATCCTCAAGAAGGTGCTAGGAGACTGAGCTTCACAGCAGCGACCCTGGGTGCTAACCTGATACCACCGCTTGGGGGCAGAGTAGCTCCTTCCCACCGCCTGCCCTGTGTCATTCTCTGGCTGCACAAAGTTTGCTCCCTGCACAGGTCTGATCTCAGACTCCCCTTGGAGGAAACAGGTTCCAAGCTGCATCCCCTTCCTAGGTCTCTCTCTACCTTCAGGAGAGGAAATGTGCCATTTGGGACTAAATTCAGTCTTGCTGCTGTTGGGACGTTATTAGTGAATATCAAACTTCCCACTTACTTTCCTTTTTCCAGTATGGTTCCAGCAGCAGGAGCTAGTGGACTGAAATGGTCCCATTAAAATAGGTGACGACCTATTTTTTTTCCTTTTGATCCAGGAAGAGGCTCTTTGAATGTGTGTTTCGAGCCCTCTGTATTGCTTGCTCTTTCGCAAGCCTCATTATAAAGCCTTGACCTGCGAGAACGAAATTAAAGTATAGGAGCGCTTCATGGTATTCACCTTCATTTTCTGTAGGCTTTTTGATCTTTGTGGAGTACAAACAGTCTGGGGAGAGTCCTGCCAAGACCAATGTTGTATCCTTGACCTCTGTCTGAGCTGATTAACCTTGCATGGAGGAAGACTATCACATAGCCTCAAATTGCATCTTGCATTCCATTGGAACATGGTACAAATGTATGTTCTGTGCCACTCAGGGTCATGGATGACAAGGGACATTTCACCGTGACTCCTGACCACCACACACGAGCCTTCAATCCCATGTTGTGGCCGCGACTCAGAAGAGTAGGGCGGTGTTGCGTGTGATGAGAACATGCTTGTGGAGCTGGGTGGTTTGGCCTGGCCAAGCAGGGCTCAGATGAAACCCACATTGACGATGCCCTGGGGTGAGGAGTGGGAGGGCAGGAAATCATCAGAATGACTTGTCATCCAAGCCACTGGACTTGGAGAAATGCTGGACATAAACAGAGTCGCTTTCCAGCGCAGCTGACCAGATATGGTACAGAGCGGAGGGACGCCAAGCTCCTCTGCAGGAACGGAATCAGACGTGCCAGTACAAACCTCAGATGGCAGCATCCTTGCCTAGATGCGGGTGCCTTGTGTGTACGTGGAGAGGGAGAGAAAAGCAGTGCTGAAGTCTTTGCTAGAAGCATTTTGGTGACCAGTGCCCCGAAAGATGAATCCCAAAGTGCGTGATAACTGTAAACAGCACCTATCAGGTGCTCCTGATACAATGCACTTGTCCTTGGACAGAGTAACCTTGATCCTTTGGGTGGGGGTCCTTGCGCCAGTAGCTACATAGGCAATCTTTCCATAGTTGATGTTCACTCTGAAACTGGCTCCTGTCAAATGAATCCGCTGACCGCTGAAGCATAGAATCTGATCAGTGTCTTTCCCCTTCTTCTTATACAGACACATCAAGAAAATGCAAGGCCTTTGGTGGGAGAGACAACGACTAGGCCTAGAAGAGTCATGTGAAACAATTCAGTGCACGGCAATCCTCAACACAAAAATTCACAAAACTAGAAAACAGAAAGGCGGAGGAGCTACAAATCCAATCCAAAGTCACGGTTGGGACCAAATTAGCTCAAATTCATTTGCTAAGCATACATATTCTCATGCCCCATGCCTGGGCCAAGGTGAGAAGTTATGTATAAGAATTCTCGACGATAATCCTTTGAGGGTGAAATTATTTCCCTTCATAATCCTCATGATCTGTGTAAACCTAGTTTAGCTTATTTGAGAATTAATGGTTAATTGGAGGTATTGTAGAATCAGATCAAACTATGAGACTTAACCCTTACTAGCTATATAAATTTGGGCAGGATATGTTGCTATTGGTGTTGGGTGGGACCGAGTGAGTTCTGACCCACAGCGATCCCATGGGACAGAGTAGGACTGGTCCCATAGTGATCTCTTGCCTGTGATCTTTCCAGTAGATTGTTAGGGCTTTCTCCCATGGAGTCATTGGGTAAGTTTGAACTATTGATCACTGATGTCCACTAGCATTCATGTACATTACCACTATGCTACCAGAACCAGTTAAAAAATTATACACATGCACACACACATACACATACACACACATTTTTTTTCCTGAGCCTTGGCTTCCTTCCCTGTATAATGAAAATTATATGTGTTTTTTAAAGGTGGTTATAAAAAATTAAATGTCTGGCACATACATTCAGTGAGTGAATGAAGAATTAAAAATTAAAAGAGCAAAAAGATGAAATTATGAGAAAGATAAGCAAGAATAGAGATGCTGACAGTTGGCTTAGCCTGGTGCAGAAATAGAGGTTTTTGCTGGCACTTCTCTCTCTTTAATTTATTTTTAAAATTCTTAATTAAATTAAATTTATATTATTTATTATTTTATTTAAGCCTAGGATTCCACAAACAGAGCAAATTTCCACATGGCACAGTCTGACAGCCAAACATGGACTGCCATGCACCATCTTCCAATTTAATGCAAGGTCCCTCTTGTTACCATGGAGCGCTGTGAGAGACCAAGCAAAGAGTGAGAAATCAGAGAAATGCCCCCAAGGCTAGCACTGAAGACTCCTGGGAAACCATTGGCTTTGCAGAGCACTAGTTCTGTGACCAGAAGTTTGGGCCAGATCTCATCCCACCCTGGGATACAGTGATCTTTACTGGCCTTTGCTGCTGGAGGAAGGACTCCCAGCTCTCCAGTAGATGAGGGGACATGTGCACACATGCAACGCTACGAAGGGCTCCTTTTGTGCAGAATCTGAGTTCTTACTTAATCTTCTGCTTGTCAGGTAGACAGCGGAATTTGGGACTCTAGTAGTTTTTCACAGGTGCGAGGAAAGGAGTAAAAGACTCAGTCTCTGGAGTCTGTATTAGCTAGGCAGTCTTTGTTGAATATGAATGTTAGAACTCTTTTCAAAACAAGTCAGTGTTTGTACATTTGGAAATTAAATGACAGAGTGGTTGCAATCATGAAAGGCCGCGTGGAGAGTGGCCATTCTCCAAGATTGTCCCATGGGACACTCATTTATCAAAGTATCTCATCCCTCGGAGAAGAGTCTTATAACTAGACAGCTTTGGGAGACTTCATATAGAACACATCTCTTGAAGAGGCCTAGAACACATAGCATTTATAAGATCTGAGACATCCCATCATGAAGGATCAAAAGGAATAATGTTTCCCGTGGTTATTTGAGCACAGAATATTTTTTGCTGCTTAATGTTTCTTAATATCTTCTGGAACTGGTGCTCCATGCTGATCTCAAGGAAATCTGTTGCAATGACCTGTAAGGTTTTCAAACTAGATTATCCATAAAATGATCCAAATGTGAGAATGATGACAGCAGCAGGCATGTGAAGAAGTGTGGTACAATATATGTATTTAGGTATTGTGAGACACGATGCATGAGTCCCCAATAAAGTGATTAAAATAATAAATAATAAAAAGAGCTCCAGACACATGGAATTCAGGACAGATAAAACCCTCAGAAACAGTAGTCCGAGTAGCAACATCATCAGAATAGGGGAATGGCGAGGCAGGGAGAAGGAAAAGAGGGAACCGATTACAAGATTGGATTTATAGCCCCTTTCAGGGGGACGAATAATAGAAAGGTGGATGAATGAAGCCAATGGCCAGTGTAAGACATGAGATAACAGCAATAATTACAATCAAAGGTTTGTGAGAGTGGGAGAGTGAGGAATGAAAGGGGGAAAAAAGAGGAAATGATACCAAGGGCTCAAGTAGAAGGAAAATGCTTTGGAAATGTTGATGGCAACATATGTACAAGTGTGCTTAATACTATTGAATGATGGATTGTTACAATATTTGTAAGAGATCCCCTAATAAAATGATTAATTAAAAATTTTTAAAAAGATCCAAATGCATTGCAGTTCAGACAAAGGTTACCATCGTAACCTTTCAGATTCGATTCGACTTTAAAAATTCTAGAAGAGATGGCAACCACAGATATGTCTCTAACTAGACGAGTTAGGTAAGGAAGAGAAGTAGGATGGGTGAGCCTTGGTGTGCACACATTGCTGGGTGCGTGAACAGTAAACCCCCATGCCATCATCATCAACCAATGACTGCCACAAGGAGTGTGGGTCAGATTAGTGAGCACTTCCCATGCCTTCAGAGCACAAGAACATCTACATTTTTAAAAATCATAACATCATATGCATTTAGTATGTTATCAAGGACCCGTGGTGGTATAGTGGCGGCAAGTTGGGCTGCGATCCACACGGTTGGCGGTTCAAAACCACAGCTGGTCCTTAGGAGAAAGACGGGGCTATCTTCTCCAGTGAGCAGTTGCAGTCTCAGAAACCCGTCGGTAGTTCTACCCTGTCCTATTGGGTCATTATGAGTCAGCATTGACTTGATGGTAGTGAAAGAAGACAGAGAAAAAGTATGGTATGTCAAGATTATAAAACACCATCATAGTGAAAAACAAAATAAAGCAGCAAAACCTATTATACCCGAGTTCATTGGAACTGGTAAGTTGTAGTCTGCCCTTGGTGGTACAGAAGAGAGTTGATATTGGCGAGAGTGGACAGCACAACCAAAGGATTGGTGAGGCTGTGAGACCAATGCTGAGCCTGAGTACCTCCATTAGTGACCTGTGTCCTAATGGGTTCTTGATTCCTACATTCATCTTCTTGACTTGTCAGTTAGTAGCATTGTCCCAGCTGATTGCTTCCTTCTCCCTGACAGGGTCCCTTCCACTGACTTCCAGGACAGCATAATAGCTCTTAGTTTGCTTTTTATCTTCTCTGTCTATTCTTCTTTCTCTTCTACCCAGTGTCTTAATGTTGGGAAGCCCAAGACTAAGTTCTTGCCCTTGCTTTCTTATTTATAGTCACTGCTTTAGTGATCTCCCATAACCTTGTGGTATTAAATGCCATCTATATGTCACAAATACCCAAACTTATATGTTCATTCAACCAGATGTCTTTATCCAGGTGCATCTTATTATCTTTAGTGTATGACATACCTCAAAACCAACTGCTCCAAAGCAGAATTTCTATCCCAATCCCCAGTGTGTTTTCCTCATGCAATAGTCCAATCTTAACCATTGCCTCGCTACTGAACATAACCTGTATGGCGAATTATCTCATTTCCTTTGACTAAATGTTCATGATGAAGCCTACCCTTACCACTTTATTTTACCTTGTGTGTGCCACTTTTGGCATTTCTGATTCCCTCACCCTAATTTACTTCCCCATAGCACTTACCTCCTAACAATACACCATTTTATTTTTCATTAAGTCTACTTATGACCCACTTCACCACACCAGAATGTAAATTTTACAAAGCTGGAGAATCTTCCTTGCTTTATTCATTGTTATGCCTTTGGTTCAGTTTCAGGCACAGAGAAAAGGCATGGTAAATACCAGTTGAATGAATAAGTTCCAGTTGTCAGTTGCCAAAAGAGATTCAAGAGAAACTGTGCTTAAAACTTGAGTTTGTCATAAAAGTTTAAGGATTGATGGTGCCTTCGAAGTACATTGAAACCACATAGCAGTGGGGAGGCAATTATAAAAACATGAGGTCATGTGTACAGATTTTCCAAAACACATACTTTTATCTAATTATGAGTTTCACAGCTTCTATGGGATATCTAACTTTGTGAGCATTCCACCAAATTTCTGCTGGGGTTCCAAAATAAAAAATACTGTAAGCTTCTCTTTCAATTTTATAGCTCATTTCCCAGTGTGTTACTAATCTCCAGTTTTGCCCCAAAGATAGTATTGTTAAAACTTTCACACTGAGCTCCTTTGTGTATCAAAGACAAAGTTATTATCAAAATTATTACTCATGTTCTTTGTCATGCAAAAAAGCATAAGTAATGTTTTTAATAATGCAAGCCATTAAAAAGTGGATGGGCTGAATTCATTGTGCCTGTTTCTAACCCGCTTTGGGGACGGCTTTTCTGTGCGCATAAAGTGTAACCCCTTGGTGCCTGCATGACTCTTTTCCTTGATTTTCAAAAGATGAAGTTAAGTATTTATTTCATTTTAATATTCAAGAATCAAAGCTGCAGCCTTTCAATCCTACTTCCTTCAAGAAGGAAATGTTTTGAAAGGAACAGTATTCTTCAGGGAATATTGCTTCAGGGGACAATGAAAGTTATAGTATTTCTTTGAACTTTGATTTGTCCAAAGTGGTTTACAAGCAGGTTCATTGGACAGGTGATATTTATCTCCTGTATGAGTGAAGGCCTTGATATCCCCAGGGAATCTAGGGAAGAAATCCTCCATCTCTGAGAAGCATGATTAGAAGACAACTGGCATTCCCACTCCACTGTCTGGTGTCCAGGCATACTCTATGGAGATCAGACATCTTTTGCTACTGAGTCAATTCTCAGAGTCTTTTTGTAACATGGTGGTCCAGACAGCCAATGGACTCATTTGGACACAGACAATGAAGAAATGGTGAAATTATAAAACAAGTGTTAAGAGAGTATCTCTGAAGGATGTGTGGGAAAGTCAGGTGGGCCAGAAAGATGGCAGAGTTTCAGGTGGCCCTTGCTTCCTGCTGTGGCTCTCTTGTCAGTCTTACTTCATTCCGAAGTTGATCTTCCTGGACAGATCTTTGGCCAATAGCTGGTGGTTCTCTGTGGGGTGTCTCAAGCCCTCAGAAAAAGCTGTGGAGCAAAAGACATGGGTCTCAGAGCCTCATTTTGGCATATCATTCCAACTCGCCTGCAAGCATCAAACGTGTTTGTTCCAGTCTCTGTCAATTATTTGATGCTTACAGAGGAAACAATTTCTGAGATTACTTGAAAGGATCAGATGGTCTGCATCTAATTCCTTTTTTCATATAAAAGCTCTGTTCTGGTCAAAAGTAGTCCCACAAGTAGTCCCTCATTTCATGAGAAATGAGGAAAGAAGGCCTTGGAATAGCTCCCAGGGAGGGGAGACCAAGAGTAACTTGTTTCAAAGTCCAAACTTGTAGCACTTCTTTGCAACAGGGAGACATTGGTGCTCATATTTCCCTTTTCCTTCTTTGTTTTATTTTTTTTAAGAGAAGAAATGAAAAGGGCTCAGGAGAATGAATTTGCTTGGATGCTAGTGTGGCCTGAGTAGGTCACAATTAGATAGATTTTTCTCTCTTCACTGAAAGAAGCAGAGACCATCTGCAGAAATTATTTAAATTACTGTGCCTTCCAGGGAAGTTGTTTTGTTTGCTGCTGCCGTTATTCTAGCTGGGGAGCTCTGACAGTCATTCCAAACTTTTGTAGCAATAGCACTAGTGTTGCCCGTGGCCATTAGATTCACAAAAGGAAAAAATTAACATTCCTCTAGCTGAAAATTAACACCTTAGATTAATTAAAAAGCAAATGTAATCAAAGCCTCTGGATGTTTCTCTGCAGGTCCGTCCTCTGTGGGGGCCTCAGGACTACAGCAAGCCTTCTGAGGAGACAGGGAAGGAAGAGTCGAATGTTTCATCAGGATTAAATTACAATGCAATTTACCCAATGTGAGTAGAATGGGAACCAGGGGCTGTCTGAAGCCGCTTTGTCTTTAAGCAGACATGAGAGTCACTGTTTTTCAGAGGAGGGAAGGACAGAGATGAGAAGTGCATACAGGGCTTGCATGAGTGCACTCTGTATAGCGTTAAACTGTCCCTGATTCATAACCCAGGTGCTTCATTTGTCCTACCTCTTATGGCTTCGGACAAGTTAATTCATCTCTCAGAAACTCCGTTTTCTCATACGCAACTCCAAACTGAAACCAAACCCATGGCTGTCCAGGCCATTCTGAATTAAAAACGATGCCACAAAGCAGAGTAGAACTGCCCCTTGGGGTTTCTGAAACTGTCCCTTTATCCCCCCTTTTTTCCCTCTTTTAATAGTTAGTGGATTTGAACTGTTGATCTGGCTATGAGCACCTAATGTCTAGCCCAAAGAACCATCAGGGCTCAGAATAAAGCTAGAACAGTACTCTGAGTGTGATAGGTAGGCTTATTGTGCCAAGCTGGCCAGTCGGAACATGTGGGATTAGTAAGGTTGCAGTTTGATTGAAGGGCAAAGAGATAAGTGGATCGGCTGGGTTCGCTCCTCTCTTTCTTGCTCTTTGGTGCTCAGATCAGCATGCGGTTGCTTTAGTTAGTTTTCTGCCTCGACTTGGGAGCTAGACTACCTATGGCTACCTAGACTAGCCAACCTGTTGATCGTGTCACCAGAGCTTGAGTTTCCTTTGAGATCTGCTTTGCCATGCTGCTGGTATATACACCATTTGAGTTTGAGGCTGTCGGATTCTGTCATTTTGCATTGCTTGAGTTCAATATCCCATATGGGCCAACTGTCTGTTTCCTTTACCTTGGTGCCCTTGTAAGTTGGACTTCCAGTATATTCATTGTTCCATAGAAGTGAGTTGAACTGAACCCTCTGCACTGCTGGGTGGACTAATTAGCTGGTTCCTTCGTGATCTATCTATCAACCTATCTATTTATCTATCTGTCATCATAAGTTTTCTGGTTTTGTTTTTCTACAGAACCCTGTCTAACACAGTAAGCATATAAGATAATAATATGCATGACAGCATCTCTAGGGGTCAAGGATGAAAGAACAACTTGTGTCATGATAGGTGCTTAAAACAATTGCTGTTCATCATTAAGATCACTGGCTGCTGGCAGAAAAACTTGAGTCTACCCCCACAATCCTCAGGTTTGGTGATTTACTTCCCCAACCCCAGACATTTATAACCCTATGGAACACAATTTTACTCAGACATGCTCAGGGTCACCAAGTCAGGATCAACTCAAGGGCAGCGGCTTATGGGTGCTTAAGAATTTGGGGTCTGAGTTTATAGATATGCAGATAATACTGGCAGATTTTCCTTTATTAAATTGGCCTACCTGTATTTTAAAGGAATGAGTTTAATTAGACTTTTGCTGAATGCAATCTTGCTTGCAGGAACTGGATGTGATAAAGAACGTATCAAAGCCTAATACATTCCGTGAAAGCAAATCTCCTTCTCCACATGCCGCTTATCGTTCCCTTGGAAGATGTCTCTATGCTTTAAAAATGTACATTATTGTGGGTTAAATGGTGTCCTTCCCCCCAACCCCCCAAAACTTCCTCTGTTTTGTCCATAATAATCTCTATATTTATGTTTATAAGCCATCTGGGAAGGGGCTTCTTTTGTTCTGTTAGAGAGGTAGTAAGGTGAGTTTCAAGTTGATCTCTTTAGATACAAAAAAGTCGGTTAAGGAAGGAAGCACACAGGGAAGGGGGGGGGGTACACACCATAGGATCCTCAAGGAGCCTGGGAATAGAAGCTAAAAAGAAGCAAGAGTCTTCTCTAGATTGGGTATATAGAGAGAGACTTTCCCAAGAAGCAGTGCCCTGAAGTTAGACTTCCAGCCTCCTGAACTCAGAAAAACTTCTCTGTAGTAAAGACATGCATGGTGTTTCTATTTGAGCAATTCTACGTAACAAAGACCAATTCTCAGCCTCCTGTACCCTCATTGACCATTTCCTCCAAGTAAATATTTGGCTTACTCAGAACTTTCATGCATGTTTAAACCTCTTCACTCTGTTATCTTACCTGCCACCACCCCCACCCTATCCCGACACACACACACACACACACACACACACACACACATACACACACACACACACCCCTAATTTCGCAGAACTACTGTGGTATTCCTTGCCAGTATTCAGCCAAGCATGGGTTTTCATACATTCTGCTTTGATTCATGAGATTTCCTTGTTCTCTGAAAACTCTTCTCCTTTGTAAATCTGGAAAACTCATCTCAAATAGAAGGCGCCTTCAAAAATTTCATGGAAAAATACAAGGAAAAGATAATGTGATTTCCCTGTGAACACCTCGGAAGCCCTTCACATTTGTTGATCTCTTCCCATTTAAAATTTTCTTCTTTTTTATAATCTAAATAGATATCCTATAGCCCCAAACTCTTAACAGAAGGGATTGGGGGGTGGAGTATGTATGAAACTAATCTCATTAAGATAGTTGTATCAAGAAAGGTTCTTCAGAGAAATTGAACTAATAAGTTACACACACCAAAAAAAGCCACACTTATGTTTTTGGCTTATCAATCTATCGATCTTGAGAGATACTGAGATTGATAATAACATTAACTTATGTAACTGTGGGAGCAGGCAAGTCTAAAATTTGTAGAGTAAGCCAGCAAGATGGGAACTACGGCAGGATTTCCATGTTGGAGCCAGGACAGACTTTCTTCCTTCTTTAAGAAACCTCATTTTTGCTCTTGGAACTTTCTATGAATTAAACAAGATCCACCCACATTATGAAGGATAAGGTACTTTATTTACAATCAACTGATTATGGATGTTTAGGACATGTTAGGAGGGTTCTCTCAAAAAATGAAACTAGGACACTTATGATAATTTATATATATATATATATATATATATATGTGTGTGTGTTTATATGGATAAGTTTACACAGTGGGAAGGAATATAACAGCTAATTAGTCCACATAGCAGTACAGAGGGCCTAGTTCAAATTTTGTGCAACAGTTGGTATAAAGAAAGTCCTTCAGCTCATTGAGTGGACTTCAGTCCAAGATGATAGAAGCTGGCAGCGGAGTCCTTCTGGCAAGGCAGGTACAGTCTGCCTGTACAGCCGGGTGGATCAGCAATAGCATGAGAGTTTAGTGACGCAGGCCCACATGGCACATCAGACTCAAGCAATGCAAGGCAACAGGACCACTAGCCTCAAACTCAAGTGATGTGCTCACCAGCAGCATGGTGAAGCAGGTCTCGAGGAGTCTCAAGCTCTAGTGACACAATCCACGGGTTGGCCTGGCCTAAAGTTAGTGTAGCGCACAGGTTGAGGCAGAGAACTAACTAAAGCAACAGCAGGCTGGTCCAATCACTAGAGAGCAAGAGAGATGGGGGCGGGTCTTGCAGAGCCATTTATCACTTTGTCCTCTGCTCACACTGTGAGCTGATTAAACTCCACCCATATGTTCCTTCCTATTGGCCAACTTGGCACAATAAACCTTGCTATCAGAGTAGGCTATACATTGTGCTGCAAACCGTAAGGCCACAGTTTGAACCCATCAGCCACTCGGAGGGAGAGAGATAATTTTGACCTCCATAAAAATTTTGTCTCCAAAATCATAAGTGGGAGTTCTACCCTGCCTTACATGGTCACTGTGGGTCAGAATCAACTCAAAGGCAGTGAGTTTTTCAGTAAGTTAAAAAACATTGATTACATGTCAATAAATCCATAGCAGTATCTTTATGAGTATTTGAACAGACAGCTTGACACCATAGTCTAATTGACACATAAAATTAACCAGCATATTAGGTATTAACTGAAAGGACAAGTCCATTGTCTATAATTTCTAAAGCGTTGCTATGTGCTAGACAGTAGATGTTGTTGAAGCTTTACAACCACCTAATAATGTAAACACCACGGTTTCCTCCATTTTGGCAAATGATATAACAGAGACTAAGAAAGTTGCCAGGGTCACAGAGACAGCAGGTGATAGACCTGAGCTCGAACAATGTCCATGTTGTTTCCACAGTACGTGCTACCACTCCTGTCCATTTTCAGTAAAGAGCTCTCTGTTTCATAATTCATGCTCATGCCTGTCCACCTCCCTCCTCGGTTCAACTGAAAGTGTTTTGAGGTCCAAGAGAATGGCTCATTTATCTTTCTATCTCTCAGGTCTAGCATGGTACCTTCTGGGCACCCAGCCATATTAGTAGAGTCCGAACCTAGCAGCCATGCACTGGCAGAGACGAGCTCCGAGGAAAGTGGCACCCTACTTTCAGAAATAGGACATGGTCCTGTAAATGACACCAGTGTGTGCCTCCTCAGACAATAACTAGTAAACCTTCCATTCTTTGAGCACATTAAGATATGATTACATTCTGTTCGCTCAGCTCCCCTGCCTTCTAAATCTGAATCGTAGGCACGGCTTCTTTGCTCAAGTCACGTTTTGCTGCAGCAGATTCCATTCAACCTCCTGACACCAATTTGTGTGATATTTCAGCATTTAGCACGCAGACAAGAAAATGGTATTCCCGCCTGTGTCCTCCAGGCAGACAGCCCACTTGCAGGTTCAACCATCTGATTTGCGTTTTTCCAAGTCTAGTCTGTTCTATTGAAATTCTCCTCCTGAAATTTGCTCATTAAACTCTCCCATGATCCATCACTGTGAAACTGATTATCACAGTGTTGTCTTTTACCATTATTAATCTTTGGAGATTGATGCTCTCTGGTGCTTCTGACTGACTCACATGATTTCAGCTATTAATCTTTATCTCGATCAAATTATTTACTGTTTTAACTTGGAAGGTCTTGCTGCCTTGGGGATTGAATTTTATCAGTTCTGATAGCTTCACCATGAAAGTTATTTCAAAAAATCCCTCAAAGTTTTTGATTTGCAAGCAAATTCTCTCGCCAAGAATGCCTGGACAACGATGTGTGCTCTTTTCAAAAGCTGTGTTTTCTCCGGTTTTTGTCTTTCATCATTCTTCATGAGGTAATTAAATGTGCTACCTGAGAAGTGACCTTTAAAAATTCTCCAATTAGATGCCTAAATCCATTCAAGACAATCAGAAGGATGCTCCTGGTTGACCTCCTGCCCCAACTGCTGGAGGTATATGTCAGCCGCTACTGTGGGCTACTCTTTACTAATGACTGACTATGATGACACATTTCTGAAAGAAATGGCTAACTTGCCCACCACTTTGGGTGCTAAGACTCCACATCACTTTGCTAAACCTGCCTTAGACTGTAGTCCAGTCTCTAAAGCTTCCACCTAACTTTTCCCTCTTCACTTAGGGTCAGATTTCATCATGACCTGATGTTGCACCCAGTCATTTCCATCACTCTTCCTATGTTCTTTCACAGAGGCATTTTCTCTTTAAGAAAAATGCAACATCGCTTTGCTTCTTAGAGGACCCAGACTACTTTGGTCAAGAAGACCTGATTGCAAAAGAATGGCTTGCCTTCAACAAGCAACTGGGTGAGAGGAAGGAGAAGTAGGCATATAGAAAGCCATATTCTCCCAAAGAGAAAAGCAAACCAATCAGACTATGAGTGGAATGATATTGAAATAGCTAGTTTCTAAAATAGGGCATGAGGCATTTGTAATTTCAAGGACTCACTAGACTGAACACTGCCTAATTAACCTAATTAAGATTCAATGCATTAATTAGGATGTATTCACATACTTCTCAAACAGTTGGGGGGTCAAAGGTGGAGAAAAGACATGACAAATAGAATAAAACAGAGAGTTTGCAATTATGTACATTGAATGATCCTACAGACAGCTCTGTTTTTGATTTTCTAAGTAGAAATTCCAGCTGGTTCTTTTAACAAATTTCTCATTCAGAGATATGGGCTACTTCAGACTTGTGTGATCGTAAAGGAGAGGCAAAGAAGGACTGGTCCTCTTGCAGAAGAAAGAAATGAGCCCCAGTTCACGACAATTTTAGAAAGGACACTTCTAGGCAAGATGGTGCACTTCCTTCCCTTTCTCTTTTCTTTTTCTCGTGGGAAATGATCTTTCCAGTTAAAATGAATGAACCATGTAGATACATACAAGGACATGCTTTCAAAATGTGCTTGTGTTTGAAACTGAAAAAGCAAAATCATTACTGTGTCTGAACCCTAATGCTAGAAGAATGATATCACTGAACTTGGTGCCTTCCATATATAATTCTTAGATTTTACAAAACACTACTTTGATACAATCACCACATTTATCCTTCTCTGTGTGCTCCTATCTTCCCAATAATGCTTCAAAATAGAAAACAGAGAAACAAAACAGCTCACCGTTTTGACTCAGAGAAGCTGCAACTAAAACTAGATGGAACCATGTGGATGAAGCCGGTTCTTTGTGCCCTGTTCTTGTCTTGACCTTCTCAAGGCAAGGGACCACACATAGGAAGGTCAACAAACCTTTTCCTCCAACCCCCACCCCAACCCTCGGCATCCTGAGAGAGGGACAGAAAGATAAAGATAAAGAGAGAGACACACAGCAAGAGACAGAGAAAGAAAGAGAGAGAAAAGAGGCAATAGAACTCCCATAGGGCAAAATAAGAAAATCATAACTTTATTTATTTATTTATTGTTGTTTTTGTAAACCAATAAAACCTTGATTTCAAATATTCACTCCGCATTTCATTCCTGCTTGTACGGTGCCTTTGTTTCATCTAAGAAGACACAAAAACGTCTCCCTACTATATCAGAATATAATTCCCCAAAAGTGTATGCAGCATCTACTCGATTTAAGCACAGAACAAGTATTGCAGCTAAATGGAAAAGGAGAAGACTGCCCTCATGCCTGGAGTCCATGGTCAAGCTCCTCTCCAGCCTTCGTTCACCAGGTGGAAGCTGATGAAAAATGACGATCCTGGCTCTCATGCTCTGGGTTTTATCTTGAGTCAAAGAGGGCAAGATAATTCCAGCCAGCATGATCAAAGTGACTGAAATTCAAGACATCCCCATGTTGGCCAGTTCACTGTCAAGAATGATCATTGAAGCCAAGGCAGAGCCCCACAGTGACTTTCCAGAAAGTCTGGCTCTGGTGGTTTGCTTCTTCAAGGTTAGTGAATGTGTATCTGCTATGAGGCAGGCACCGTGCTTGGTATCAGCACTGTTTGGGGAAGGGGGCTTTTATTAGCATGATTCTCTGATTGAGGCCTGTGTCACCTCTGAGCTAAGCTCCTGGTATCCACTCTCCTTCCTCTAAAAGCAGAAAAAGGCAGCTTGACTAAGTGCTGCAGTGGCGAAGTAGCAATTGAGCTCATCTCTGCAGGAAGCCCAGGGGTTCAAAGGTAGAGCTCACTTCCTCTCAGAGGATCGAAGTGTCTATGGATCCAAACTAAAAGCTTTCTCTCATGTTGCCTTTTAACATTTCCTTCTCCTTTCAGAAAGAGGAGAGAGAATGGGTTGCAGTGACAACATTTCTAATGGAGTCTTTACCTTTTGATGGTTTCTGAAGGAAAAATCATTGTACAGACTGAAATCAGAGCCCCCTGAAATGCTTCTGCCTCACAATGTCTATTTGCTTTTGTCCTTAGTGCCAGACTGGGATCTATCTGTCTGGCCAGCTATCACAGGGTTTCTTCTCGAGCCTTGACACACCCCAAGTCCGGGGGTAGAATGGATCAACTCTACCCAGTTTCCTCATTCTCTTTCAATACATTTTACAGTACTGATCTGCTAAATTATTTCAGGCACATTGAAGAAAGTTTAGAAAATACAAGAAAGCACAGAAAGGAAAATTCTCAATAATCCTTGATCTTTCCATTACAGATGTATTGGGATAATTTTTGTCCTTTTTTGAATCCGAGGCCTTGTGCACATTCTAAATTAGAATCCCAGAACCCTGGTGTTGTAGTGGGATAGCTTCCCACTGTGCTTATCGCCTGAAGCTTTGCCCTCTCAGAAACTCACAGGGATAGTCTACTTGGCTCTATAGGGCAGTTCCAAATCAAAATGGATGTTATGGCACCATTTGGTTTGGTTCACTCGATAGTATATTTGGTACAATTTCCCTGACTTTAAATCTTCTTATTCAACATGAGTTTTGCAGGTACCTGGTACAATAAACAACTACTGTATTATAGCCTTTTCCATCAGTGTTCTCTTCAATTTCTTCTTCAACTTTTGTCTACTCATTTATGAGGGATATACTTTCATTTAATTCTTTTTTGTATCTTAGGGTAAAGTCTCAAGATTGGAATTGCTGGGTTAATGGGATCATTTTTAAACTTTACCTCATCCAGGACAGATGAAGTAGAATTCCCACCTTCCATCAGGTGTGTTTCCTAGACCATACCTCTCATATGTTACTACTTGTTCCCAGAGGCTGGTGCACTGTTTAGACAAAAACAGACTGCAGTGTGTCAATCCATGGTTACGAATAAAGATTCTGGCCTCAGGCTGCCTAGATCTGGAGACAGTTTCTTAACTTCCTGTCCAAGAACAGCAGAGCATGTACACAACGGTATTGGTCATAGCATCAACTTTCAAGAGCAGTGGGTTCGATGAATTCATACAGCAATAACCTTATTATTTTCCTGGGACACATTAAAAATGTGTTCATTTGAATTCAACAGACGACATAAAGATCACCAATAAACTTACCACTAGACGAACATTTTCCAGTGGTTTGAAAAGTGTTATTATCCCACCTTTGCCTTTCTCTGCATTTCTGTTCTGCTGGTCATTGGTCTACCTCCATTACTTCCCCATTGTGAATGGAAAGAAACGGGAATGGAAAGAAGTAACTGCAGCCTGCTGTGTTGTTTTACTTTTCAGAGGGAAGGTTGTAGCAGCTACATCCTATCTTCCCAGGAGACATAGGAACCCAGAAAACACCAGGTCTGCTTTGTTATAGCTACCAAAACTCTCATTGACTCTCTACAAGTGGTTTGCCAGTCGAGATCTATTTACTCCATGGCTTCTTGGCTAATTATTTCCAGCATGGCACTGATTGAGCTGTTAATAAAGTGTGAAGGTGCCTTGAAGATATATTCTGAGTCTTCAAGAAGCGATCTACACCTCAGACTGCAAGCGGCTGTGTCCTCCAATCCTCCCCCCCTCCAATATTCTGGCGATAGCATCTCCAATTGTAAAATTAATCAAACTTCTCTCAGTGACAGAAATGTTAATTTAAAATTTTTGTCACAATTACCAGGAGTGTTATTGCAGCTTCTGACATGTAATTAATTTCTCCTTCCCTTTCTCCATCACTGGGTTAGACTCCTTTGTAATAGTGATAAATGAAATAGCTTCCTGACCTTTTTTTTATTTAAAATAAATTACTTTACAAGAAAAAAAATTACCTCTAGGTAATCAACACCTTCAGATAAACAGGGGAACATGGGACATTAGGTACTTTATTGTTTCTCGCTCTTTCTTAGAGTGTGTGTCTTCAGTGATGGAAATGAGAAACAGGAGAGGAGCAGAGTGAGTTCACTTTTAAGACTGCCATCCCGTGTGAAAATCAGGAAAGGGGCGCTGCGGTTGGTGTGTCTTCTGGGTACTGAGGAACAGATGAAATGGAGAATTGGAACCAAAGAACCCCAGGCACTGAAAAAAAGAAACCAGGATGTTGTTTTCTTGAGCCATCGCAAGAAAGTTCAGTGCCCACTTGGCATGAGCCAGTCCCTTGCTACTCTAAGAGGGCCTGTGGATTAGCAGACTTTGCAAGAATCCCTGGGAGACTGCTGGAAATGCAGCGTCTTGGGCCTGACCGGAGTCTCCTGGAACCACCCACGATCCTAATGTGCCAGCCAAGTATGCATTCCATCCTTCGCTGCCATCTCCTAAGGCATCCTATGCCCGGGCACACACTTCCCTGTTCTGTGCCATCCTCACGAATGGTGGCAGGTTGGGCCAAGGTGATTCTGAGGAGTCTCATTGGCTGATGGTTTGGAGGTCCATCACCAGGGTTTCCAGTTACTTGGAAGGTGGTCACCAGGCCTCTCTCCCTACTCTGTCTCAGCTTGGAAGCTCCACTGGGACTTTTTCAGTGTCATAAGTGGGAATTGAACTGGACATGAAAGGATAGGAAATGAATCAAGGACCCTAGATGAAGGGCAAGACATTTACCCCTAAACCCCCACTGTCCTGTGTCTGTAGTAGAGCTTGGAGAACACTGGAGTGCAGCTTCAGAGATGGGACTTCCAAGGAGGCTTGAAAATGCATGGTGAAGTTCATGGTACATCACCACGACTTCTGTGAAGAATAATCAAACCAGAGAACCCTGGTGCATATTTGAATTTCTGGACATGAACTACTCAGGGACTAGAGATGAAGGCAGCTACTTAAAAACAGAAATTGCTTTTCTAGTTGCTCTGCAGGACACCCAGCTCTGGGGTGACTATCAGAATTGTCAGCTTTGAAGGGTGAGTCAGCTCGCTTCACCACAAAAAAAAAAAAAATCACCGAACATCTGTCTGAGTGAATGGAAAGGGGAAACGGAATCAAATAGATCCAGCTGTAAAACCGAGAGTGGCTGGTTCCAGTATGGAAAAAGCTTTTGTGGATCAAGTGGAATTTTGTTTCTTTGCTTATTTTGCTTAAAACATTTTTTTTCCTAGCTAAAATGCCTATGGAAAATCGTGCGAGCTGTTCCCGCCTCCTGGAATTGAAAGATGGAAGATAGAGGGAATTGACCTGGCAGAAGTGCTGGGGACCGAAAGAAGGGCGTGTAGACGCAGTAACATGCACTAGGGATCTGTGATGGCAGACCAATTGCTAGAAAGGTCTGCTTTGCTGGTGCAGAGCCAGAAACATCAGGGCAAACCTCCAGGGTAGGGGCCGACATCAGGGCTGCCACCACGGGCTCAAACACACCAGTGGTCATGATGCAGATGACCTGGGCCTGTGCGGTGTTTTACTTTGTCGTTATACTGGCCGTGGGCTGGAACG
This sequence comes from Nesogale talazaci, assembly GCA_004026705.1. Classification (NCBI taxonomy): domain Eukaryota; kingdom Metazoa; phylum Chordata; class Mammalia; order Afrosoricida; family Tenrecidae; genus Nesogale; species Nesogale talazaci. Next base: position 60,917 of record PVJH01002741.1, on the reverse strand, counting down.
GAGCTGAAGCCCATTAGCAACAATGACAAGAACGTTGGCCAGTTCCCATGCTTGGGCTGGCAGCACGCCTGGGAAGACCCGATGGCCTCCTCTGGAGGAGCTCACAGAGGTGAGACTGGGTCTAGTCAGTCAGTTCCTTTCTCCCCGGGCTCACGTCCTCCTTTGGAATTTGTGGACTTCCTGGATGGCACCAACAGTTAGTGTGGTTAATGTTCACCAAAAGGTTGGAGGTTTGAGGCTCCCTAGAGGCACCTTGGAAGAACGTCCTGGTGGGATGATTAGAGTTTATGCCAACTTGATGGTTTTGGTGTGAAGGTAGGGGTGGAGTCCAACCTCTCAGCGACAGCCTTGGGATGCCTTCTTGGAGGCAGGGACTTGAAATAAGAGAGACTCATGAAACTAGTCCCTCCTTCACGGTCTTTCCCCTCCCTGCTTGCTGGGATTTTGTGTTTGCCGCTAGGCGAGGGGCAATCTCCTGTGAGCTGCTGGATGGGAGCTGGCGTTCCCCTGCCACGTCCCTACTAACCTTGGATCCTCTAGACTCTGCACTCACTGGCTTGTGATCTCCCTGCTTCTGTTTCACCTGTCTACGTCATCCTCCTGCAACTGTGTGAGTCTGAAGAGGGCTCCAGCTAGCATGGAACCCATGGACTTGAGTTGGATGGGCTGAGACAACCTTCGTGATATCAAGTTGTTTCTTATACACATACAAGTGCCGGGGGTTTTGTTTCCCAAGACAACACAGCCTAACCCACTTGGAAGTCTACTTCTCAAACGCATCCACTGGACCCCTGAGGGAGCCCTGTTCTGTCCAGACACACATGAGGTCATCATGAGTGAGAGTCATCTCCATGAGGACTGGCTGGAATACATTATTTCTTCCATGAATCTAGTCAATGACTTTCTGCTTTGTGGACATCTCTTGCCACCAGACCTTTTCAGATGGAAAGCTGATGAACAGAAATGAGCACTGGGGTGAATTTCCCAATGCCTGGATAGTGTGAGTGCTACTTCAGACTGATGCCATGTGAAATGTGCTTGTGTGTTATGGCATTATTAGTCATGAGGCAGTTAAAGAAGCTAGCTTTTACAATCCCTGTCCTCATCATAGGGTTGGGCAAATAAGGATTATATGCACAATGCTTTTCTGGGGAAAACAAGGCTGGCTTGGGATCTTCGTTGTGAAATCCTCTGTCAAAATTAATTAAGGAACTCATGTCATTATAATTTATGCATGTAGATGGTCCCCCATGGCTTTGTTTTTTAATATGGGGTTAGTTTTGAAACGTCAGAAACAGTAATAAAAAGACTAAGTGGTCTCTTTCTTTGGGGAATGTGAAATTAAACAAAGGAGCTTAAAAAAATCCTGGATTTAATCATTTTTGTATGCCAGTTACAGTTAACATGGAATCCTTCCCCCATTTACATTGCATTGTGTTTGTTTGGTATAAATCTTTGAATTCCAAGCCAGAAGGCCCTAGAGAATAGCCAATATTATTTTTTAAACTGGCCCACATCAAAACAAACTTATTACAGGTGGGCAAGCTGACAGGAGATAATTGGCAGCCTCTGGGTTCATATAGAAGCACTTGCCTTGAGATGGGGCTTCTCTGGCCCTTGATAAACTGAGTTATCACTAACAAACACATGCTGGTGAATATATTATTTCATTCACCAAATGGAGATTTTAAAATGACTCTGTAGCAAGCCAAATTGGGTTAATTATCTTCTAAGAGTGTTTTGGAAGAAACTTTGAATGTGCAGTAATAGAGCTGCTGAGGACCTGGTGTGAGCCAGCCTTCTTTTATTTATTAAGAAATCACTCATTTCTGCTCTTGCTTTCATTCTTGCTCGGTGTCATGAGAGGCACCCAACAAATCTCAATGGCACCTTCTTTCTCTGCCAGCCCTAGGCGTCTTTCAAAGGGACCAAGACCCTGTCAGAGTTTCACCCACAGATCTTCCATTTGTATGCATGGTGCATCCTGGGAGGTTGCTCTATGCCAAGAATGCAGGTAATATGGGTTCTGGAAGGGTCCTACCCATTGTGTCAACTTGAGATTTTGATGGACGGCTCACTTCAGTGGGGACTTCACTTCGTGAGAGCAGAAGTAATGTGTTGCTCATCAGAGCATCCTAGCCCAGATCCCCCCATGCGTAAGAAACAGGTACCGCAGGTGTATGTCAAGTGCAGAGACAGATGCTGTCCATCAAGTCATCAGTGTAGTTGACATGCAGAGTCATACTCTCTACTGGCTGGTTGACCTGCTGACTCCAGTAAAAGCACTTGCACCGAGGAGATATTCCGTTGATATTTGCTGAATGAGGAAGTCACGCAGTTGTATATCAAAGGGCTTCAGTTTATTTTGAAAACACTTCCAAGATGATAATTTAAAAGGTACAATGAAAAAAAAAAGGTACAATGATCAGATTGGGGTTCTTTGAAATGGACAGTTGTTTGAAAAGATAAATCAGGCTGTTCAGTATCTTGGTGGTGCAGAGACTTTTTGCTCAGTGGCTAAAAGTTGATGATCTCAACCTACCTAGTGGTGTTATAGAAGAAAGATCTGGTGATCTGCTTCCTAATTTTTTACAACCGGAAGAATCCAACGGAGCAGTCATTTATCTTTTTATTGTTGAGGTATGAGTTATACACTTTGGATACTAGACTCAGGTATATGGTTAACACACACATATGACTACCCAAAAAAGTGAGAAGACAATCTACAACTGGAAGAATATCTTCAGCAATCGTTTATCTCACAATAATCTAATAACAAAAATAAATATAAAACCATGGCAGCCCCACAAAAAGGCAAATAACCCAATCACAAAGTAGGCAAAGGACTTGAATAGGACTTACACTAACAAGGATATCTAAATGGTGTCATTTTCTCTCACTCGCTATTATTATCCAAGGGGATACCACCTTATGCTCTAGGGTAAGTAGAAATAAAAAACAAAACAAACAAAAGAACCCCAGAAAATAATGAATGCTGGTGAGGGGCAATTGAATGCCTTACAGGTTGTAGATAGGAATGCAAAACAATGCTGTTATTCTATAAAATCATGTGGGAGGTCCTCAAAAAACTGTAGTGCAGCAATCTCACTCCTACCATAAACTAGAGAGCTTTTACTCACAAAGAGACTTGTATATCGATACTGGGGTTCATCGAAGCATTATTCACAACAGCCAATAAAGGGAAACCATGTATATGGCCATCAACAAATGAATATATACATATCATGTGGCACATCCATACAATGAAATATGTGTGAGTCAGTACATGAAATGAATGCTTGCTGCTGTTGGGTGCTTTTCAGTCAGTTCCAACTCAGTGACATTGTGGACAAGGGGACAAAACACTGTCCAGTCCTGCACCACTCTCAGAACTGTTAGACTTTCACCCATTGTGGCAGCCACTGTGTCCATCTTTTATCCTTTTAGCTGACCTACATGATCAAGCATGGTGCCTTTTTCCAGGGACTCGTCTTTCATAACAACGGATGCAAAAGACATGAGATGAAGTCTTGCTATCCTCACTTTGCTAGGGGTTATAGACCTACAAATTCTGGGTATACTTCTTCTAAGAAAGATGGTTCATGGTTGTTGTGGCAGACCACAATTCAGACCAAATTCACTCCATCGAGTCCATCCTGACTCTTGGCATCAGGGCAGATCTGCGCTGTGGATTTCAGAAAGTGTAACTCTTTAAGAAAGCCCCATCTGTCTCTCAAGAAGCGGCTGGTGTTTTCAAACTGCTGACCTTGTGGATAGTAGCCCACCCAGCTCATTACTACTATGCCCCCACAATAATGCAAATGAAGCAATTCTCCTTCCGTAGTCTGTATTCGTCGTTGAAAGTGCATATGCATATGAGGTGATTAAAAATATGCTGGCTTGGATTGGTGCACCTTTGTCCTCAGAATTGATTTTCAATTCTTTAAGTAGATACTTTTGTGCAGCACATTTGTACAGTGCAGTGCATCATTTGATATCCTGACCATTGTCTTTGTGAGCACTGATTGTGGAGCAAGTCGTGTGAAAGCTTTGACAACTTGAATCCTTCCTTAGCTTATCATCATAGCATCGACTGGTCCAGTGGTCACTGGATATTTGCTTTCTTTGGAATTCGGATTAACACTGTTGTGTTAGTGTGGGTAGACTAGAGACATAAATTCATAAGCACTCACATGTATATAAGAGAGAGTTTTGTATAAAAGGTAATTTTACATTAAGAAAACATCCCAACCCAGTCCAGATCGGGTCCTTAAGTCCGATATTAGCCCACATGTCTGACAGCAATCAAAAAAGTCTATCAGATTCATGAAACACATGCAATGATTCCAAATGCAGGATGATCACAAGCCAGTGGGTAGACAGTCTTTGGATCCAGTGGTGTTGTAAGCATCTCAGTGGTTGCAGGGGTCTCCATGTGGCTTCTCTAGGTTGAGGTTTCTTGCTGCGTCACGGTAGCGCCATGTGGCTTCTGCTCAGAAATGTCTCACAGGGAGCCAGCCTTGTCAGTCGGAGTGCTGTCAGTAGAAAATCTCCAAGGAGGTAAACTGAGATAGTGTCTCCACCTCCAAGAAAGAATTACCACATTTCCCAGGATTCTCAGGAGAAGGCTATGTCCATACCAAGGTCTTATTCACTATCTCCAGATTGATAGGCGTGACTCTACCCCTACACTCTGTAGCCTCAAATTGATACCAGATTAGGAGACTGCCACAGCTGCTGTCTTAGATTTCAGCATTAAGTGCGTCAAGTTTTTCTTGTTTTCAACAAGCAAGGTTGATCATTTGCGTATCTCAGGTTATTAATAAACCTTCCTTTAATGCTGATGTTCTTCTTCATATAGCCCAGATATTTGGATTATTTCCAGAACATACAGATTGAGGAGGTATCATGAAAGACAGCCCTGAAACCCACTGTTCCTGTTTTAAAGCATACAGTATTCCTTTTTACTATTCACATAAATGTCTCTTGATCCATCTACAAGTTCCACATGATCACAATCAAATATTCTGGATTTCCGATGCATCTCAGTGCTATCTATAACTTGTTACTATCCATAAAGTGCAATGCCTTTATATACTTAATAAAAGACAAGTAAGTATATTTTTGCTTTTCTTTGCTTTCAGCCAGATCCATCCTGACATTAGCAATGTTATCCTCTTCTAAATACAGCTTGATTCTGTCTGCTCTCAGTCCATGCACCACCACAATTACTCTTTAATTACCTTCAGCAAAATTGTACTTCCGTGTAATATTAATGATATTGTTTGCTTAAGGTTGTGAGCCATCTTACTTTGGGACTGGCACAAATATTGATCGCTTTCAGTCTCTCCCAATTGGATAATCTTTCCGATTTCTTAACACAGATAAATGAGTGCTTCCAATGCTTCAGCAGTCTGGTGAAATGTTTCATTTGGCAGTCCACCAATTCCTGGGGCCTTGTTTTATGTGGATGCTTTTGCTGCAGCTTGGAATTCTCCTTCTAGTGCCTTTGGTTCTTGATCAAATACTGACCTTTCCATAGTTAAATGTAGACTAGGTTTTGTTTTGTTGTTGTTGTTGTTGTTGTTGTTTTGTAAAGAGGCTGTGGGTTCCTTCCAGCTTCTTTCAATATTTCCTGCATTGGTCAATATTTTCCAATCAAATTACTCAATATTGTCATTTGAAACATGAATTTTCCTTCAGTTATTTCAGTTTAAGCTATACTGCATTTGCTATTCTTAAGTGGATTTTAAACTCCATGTCTTTGCACAACACTTTATCTTCTTTGAAATTTTTTTCTTCAGTTCCTTTATTTCTTCCATTTGCTTTAGCTACTCAGGGCTCAAGAACACACTTCAGAGTCTCGTCTAACATCCACTTTGTGGCTTTCTCTCTTTCTTGTCTTTTGAAAACATTCTTATTTCTTTATGTATGATATTCTTGATACCCTCCACCGCTCATCAAATCTTTTGTCATTAGTGTTCAAGCCATCAAATATGCCCTTGAGGGGTTCTGGAAATTCACGGTGGGGAAAGCTTAAGGCTGTATTTTGGCTTTCCAGGTCTTATTTTAAGTTTCTCCAGCTTCAACCTGAACTTCTACATGAACAATTGATTATCTGTTCCACAGTCAGCTACCCTCCCCCACGACCTAATTTTGACTGCTGACATTGAGCTTCTTCATAACCTCTTCACAGAAATGTAGTCAATTTGATTCCCGTGTATTCTGTTTATATATACAGTTGCTGTTTGTGTGCTGTTAAAAAAAGTATTTGCAGTGAAAATGTTGTTAGTCATGGAAGATTCTATCTTGTGATCTCCAACCTCATTTCCATTACCAAGACCATATTTTTCCACTATTGTCTCTTCCTCTTTGTCTCTGCTTTTCAATCACTAATAATTATTGATGCATATTGATTGCATGCTAAATACATTTCAGACTAAAGAAGTTAAGGTGATTCTTCAATTCTTCATCACTACCTTTAGTGTTTGGTGCCAAAAGTTCAATATTACTATATGAGCTGGACTTCTTTGTAGCTATATTGATTGTGGTGGTCATGTACTTGATGTCAGCTTCATGATTGGGCTGTAGGGGTGGAGTCTACCCTGTCAATCTAGAGATAGACAATGAGTAGCCAGTGAGACTTCTGTGTGGGTATGGCTTTCTCCTGAGAATTTTGAGAAATCTTGCATTATTTCCTTGATGGAGACAAGAGATCATCTTCCCAGTTGTTGGGCTGCTCTACTGACAAGACAAGATGGCAGTGACCGAGGAACCAGAAAAGCTAAAGGAGAAGCTACATTGCCTTACCCTGATGGAACCAGACCTTTGAAGGCGGAAAAGCCACAGAGAGACCCCTGCCAGCGCTGAGATGCTGCTACCACCAATGGATACTGCTGATGGACCCTGAACCCTGACAATGACAAGCCATGAGGGGACTCCTGCCAGAGCCAGGCCTCTGCACTCACTGGCCTGTGACTTCTTGAGGCTGAGGGAGACTTCAGACTGGTATCAGACATATGAGCTAATATCAGACTTAAGACCTTGAACTGGACTGGGCTGGGATGCTTTCTCAATGTTCCATTTTTCTTGCATATAAACCTTTCCCGTATATCCATTTGCATGTCTATGAATTTGTTTCTCTAGTCTACCCTGACTAACACAATGATATTTTCACAGGCAGCCTTGTATCCGGGTAGTCTTCTGGATGATCATTCTGATGACACTCTTCTTGAATTCATCGCTCCTGGCATAGTAAACCATGTGGTTTTCTATTCAAAATAGTCAATCCATGTCCATTTCGACTCACTCATGCCTAGGATACCAATAGTAATACATTTCACTTTATTTTTGATGACTTGCAATTTGTCTAGGTTCAAATGTCATACATTTCAGGTTCCGATAATAAATAGATATTTGAAGCTGTTTGTTTGCATTTTGAGTTGTGGCCCATTATCATATGCAAGTTTGTCAACATTGTTGTGGTTGGCTCTTCTTTGAGAAGACAGCTCTTCTTCACTCATATTCTGAGTGCCTTCCAACCTGTGGGGCTCTTATCATCTGGTGCTCTCTCCGACGATGTTTCTCCCTTTCTCATAAGGTTTTCAATGGCTAATTTTTTTGTTCCATTTTGTGGTCTCTTCTTAGTCTGAAGGCTCTGCTGAAAACTGTTCACCTTGGGTGACCCTGCTGCAATTTGAAATATTGGTGACATTGCTTCCAGTGACTGAGCAACACAGAAACCACCACAGTATGACAGTCTGACAGGCAATGCGCCTCAGTATGGGCTGGGTTTGAAAGCATCACACCAAAAGAAATAAGCACACAATGTCAAATATCATCTCAATCCATCTACATAAAAAAAAACAGAGGATAGATATATAGAGGGCAACATGTATTTGGATTTGCCAAAAGTGAGAGATAGACATAGGAGATGATGATAATGGAAATATTGCATTTGAATAAGATGAGGATTGCACAGTCAATAATTAGAGTTGCCGTTAATAAATTTGACACCTTATTTACCAAGTTGAACTGGTAAAAATATGTGATATATATATGCATATATATATATAATAATGACAAGAATTGAATAGCTGGTAAGGCTACTATGTATAACAAAATCCTCATGGGATTTGGTTTCTTGGTCTGGAGATCTAGGTTAAGGGTTTTATGGAATATCTCAGTTAATTGCCTTAATGACATGCTTTGTGGCTTTGTTCTGCCTCTGAGTTTGATGTGTTTGTGGTCTCAAAGCTTGTAAACATCTGAGCCAAACAGTCTCTATTCAAAGGGAAGGAATGGTAACAGAGAAAGAACAGAGGAAAAAGGGTGACGATAGAAGGAGAATATGGAAGGTGTGGCTAATGGCTTCCTTTGCCATAAGAGTAGAACTAGATAGTCCTAAATTGCCATTACTGAACATTTGACCAAAGAGTCCATAGACAAATCCAGATAAAAAGGAGGAAAATTCAGAACAGAGTTTAAAACTTTGTAAGTATTCCAGAACAAAATTTGAGCCATGGGAAAAGAGTTTGATTCCAGATTGGAGAATGACAAATGGGGTTTCACTGGCCTTATCCACAAAGTAATCCTGGTCGTTTTCTGATTTTGAATTTTGTTCCATGTCTTTCTTCCACTCTTGTCTGGACTCTCCAAGGTGATGACTTACAGAGCAGTTGGTGGTGGTAGCCAGGCACCATCTGGTTCTTCTGGTCTCAGCATCATGGAAAGTGATGTTGTAGTGGCCTGGTAATCCAACTGACTCATTGTTTCCATGTATCTTCTATTTTCTTTCTTCTAGACAGGGAGAGACCCATCATTACACCTTAGATTGCTGCTCATGAGCTTGTAAGATCCTATTCACCACAGAGTATGTAGAACATTATTTTTCTGGACTCTATTATGTCAACTGACCTTGTTGTCTCTGAACTTATCCTCACAAGAAGTTTCCTTATGTCTAAGAAGTTGTCATAACCTTCCCGGCTACATTATGCTCCACACCATTCATGGATATTCTTGTAACAAATACTCATGTACAAATAGCCTCTGTCAAAGAAATATATTTGTTGATATACTTGCACTCTCCCTTCCCACCCACTCAGCCTGCTTGTTTATGCATGCCTCTTCTCATAGATTACTGCTATTGCAGGATTGTGCACATGATAGTATTTACCTCTCTTGAATTTAACTCCTGACCTCCCCTGAGAAAGTGGTTTGCTCTCCATTCTCCACGAGTTAGCCACATTGAGAGATTACTTCCCAACTTTGTTATATTTGTGACTGATGTTGTTGCTATATGTTTGCTGGCAGCAGTAGCTTTGATCAAGTGTCTTGAGAGGAAGTAGTGTGGTTTGAACCATCACCAATTGTGACTGTAGATGAAAGCATGACTCTAGCATCTGGTAGCATTTTGTTCTGAACACATTAAGTGTGGAGCCATTCTCTAACTCTAGCGTTTCACTATTTTGTTTGTTTGGGGCATCACTGCCCTCTGATGGTGGAAGTAGGAGGACCAGCCTTTCTGCTGGATTTGAACCTCCAACCCAGTGGGCCGCAGTCCCGTGCACAGCCACTATGCCACCGGGGCTCAGCCCGCTTTTCACTATTTTAAGAACAAGATCTAATATCTATAAAGTGGACTATACAACTAAATTGAGTTTTATATGAGGATAGGTCAGAAATCATTGCTAAAAACATAGAAATCTTTGTTACATAAAAACATAAAACTGTGCAACAATTGTTTCTCGCCATGTCATGTAACTAGGTCTATATATTTCTGAAGGTGATATTTTCATCTCTCTAACTCTTCCCCAAAGAACTTTGTGCTCACATCAAAGTGACAGTGTTGGGGATTCAAACCATGTTTTTTAATAATGTTCTTTGAGTTTGTGGACAACAAAAAGATGTCTGAAGGGGGAAGATGAAGGCTACAGGGTGAATGGGATAGAGTTTTCCAACGAAATTCTCATAGGGAAGTCCTAGCTACCCTTAAAGAATGAACCGGTATTTGTCATTGAGGGGTGAAATTATCAGTGCAATTTCCCGGTTATTTTTCTTCCCAGTGCAGATGTCAGTGTTCTTAAAACATTTTTAAATAAAAAATATGTGGTAAAGAAAGTTGATGGTGCCTGGTTATCAAAAGATATAGTGTCCGGGGCTTAAATGCTTGAAGGTAAACAAGTGGTCATCTAGCTCAGAAGCAACAAAGGCCACATGCAAGAAGCACACCAGCCTGTGTGATCAAGAGGTGTTGAATGGATCAGGTACCAGGCATCAAAGAACAAAAAAAATTATACTATTGTGAATGAAGGGGAGTACAGATTGGAGACCCAAAGTCCATCTGTAGGCAACTGGACATCCCCTTACTGAAGGGTTGTGGGGTGGAGATGAGCCAGTCAGGGTGTAGCAATGATGAAGCTAGTTTTTTAATGCTTTCCCTTAACCCCACTGTCATGATTCCAATTATGTCTTACAAATTCAGCTGGACCAGACGATGTAAGCTGGTACAAATATGCTTGACACAATGTATGTATGGATTATGATAAGAGTTATAAGAGCCCCCAATAAGATGATTTTTTTTTGAAAAACAATTATTTATTACTAAAACCCCAAATCATTCTGTATGCCTCAAGGAAATCTATCAAGACTACCCCATTGGAATGTTTCCCCACACACACAAAAAATAGTTACCACAACTTTCGAGCTGGTCTCTGCATTTTGGATTTAACTGGCCTAGTAGATCCTTTAAGAAGCCACTGTTTTGATTGGACATGTTTAAGGTACCCTCAGGAGACTTGGGCAAGTGAGAAAACTTGTCTGCAGTCATCCACAGATCATAGAAACATGCTCAAACATGATTTTTTTGGAATTACCCATGCAAGTATGAATTACCTGAAGTCCTAGTGGCATTGTGAGTTTTGTCTTGGTCTGCTCACCACGATGTCAGCAATTTGAACCCACTAGCCACTGTACTGAATAAAGATGGCATTTTCTACTCCTTCGGAAGTGTCAATATCTCAGACACCCACAGAGATAGTCCTACTCTGCCCTCTGCAGTTGCTATGACTGTGAATCAACCCAATGGCAGAGAAAATGAGTAGAACCACTAATTTTGGCAAACAAATGTGTTGCCCTTAAAGGAGCCCTTGTAGCATCCTTGGGCTGCTAACCACAAGATCAGTATTTCAAAACCACCAACAGATCTTCGGGAGAAAGACCAGGCTTACTACTTCAGTAAAGCATTACCTTCTTGGAAATGCACAGAACAGTTCTAGCATTTCCTACAGGATAGCGGTTCTCAACATTGAACAACCCTTTCACAGGGGTCACCTAATTCATAACAGCACAAAATTCTAGTTATGAAGTAACGATGGAAATAATTTTATGGCTGGGTGGGTCACCACAGCATGAATAACTATTTCAAAGGGTCATGGCATTAGGAAGGCTGAGAACCACTGTCCTATTGGGTCATTAGCATTTAAATAGATTAAATAGCAGTGAGTTTAAGTGAGAATGTATAAATTGGAACTCTAGAAGCAATACTTTCTGACTTATTGTCATATATATGCTTTCATACTCTACATATTCATTTATGTATATGTTATTTATGTTTACAGGTATGTGTTCATGCAGATATGTGTATATAGATGAGACTCAATCAAGATTAACAATATTTATTGCTATTATTTGTCATTGAGTTGGTTTTGAATTTTATGCAGGAGCACAGGTGATGGTAATGTTTTGGACAAAGGTTCCAAAAAAGCAAAAACCTTTGCCATTTATCAACTTCCAGCTCATAATGACCTTTTGTAGAGATTCTTTACAGGAGCAGACACCCTCAGCTTCCTCCTGAGAAGATACAGATGTGCCCCAATGACCAGTAATATGATGAGCAGGCCACTGTGTAGGGTAGTGAAGATGAAGATTGTTGTGGATGTTAGTTGTTTATAGAGATGGAAGCTTATTCATAGTTTTTCTTATTTATTGAACTAAGGTAAAACTACTTCTTAAACATATTGTACTATTGAGAACTTTATCATGTTTCAATGACTTCATCCTGTGGTTAACCTCTGTTCTTGCATTGACTAGCCAAATCCTTTGGCATCTCTGTCACAGGGATTTTTAGGAATCCAATGAATATACCTTTTTCTAAGGAATATATAAGGGAACATTCTGATTTTTAATAATGTCAAAAGAAGACAAGTCCTCAAACAATTGTTAGATTAGGATGGATGGCACCAGTACCTATAGTTGTTTACCCTATTTGAATATAAGATGTTTGGGTGTCAAGTCATTCTCATTTATGCTTGATGTCTGTGGTTATCCTCTGAGTAATCTTTATACACTGGGTTTACTCATCTGATCCTGGAAAAGCCAGTTTGGATCTAGCATCAGGATCAAGGATCTTTGTGAGCTTATCTGTAAATAAATCCTCACAATTTATCAGCAGCCATTTATTTCTGAGAAATCCAATTAGTATTTAATGTATTGCTATTTACATAGTATTTGCATTGCAAATTAGCTCTTGCAACAGTAGAGGTGGGTTTTGATGATACCAAAAGTTCTCTAGCGATTTATAGCAAGCCTAAATAGTTGTAAATCTTTACGGGAGCAGCTAATGCCATCTTTTTCCTCACAATCTGCTGATAGGTTTGAATCATCCACCTTGTGGTTAGCAGTCCAATGCTTATTGGATCATCAAACGATGACAGCAAAGCTGTCACTTTTACTAGCTTACCTCTATGAAATTTGCATAAAGAAAATTATATCCGAGGATCATGTATAAAGTTTCCGCCAATTGGTCACAATTTCCAAGAAGAGTCTTGTGCCACAAAAAGAGTCTCGGGGGATTTTGCAGAGGTTCATTTAGGAAAGCCTACTGCTTTCAAATACTGCTCATTAAAGCAAACAGATATACTTGAACAGCTTCAGTGTGCAGATTGGATCCCACTTTATGGAGAACAGCTGTGTTGCTGTGACAGCAGGTGGCAATGCCTTCCTTAGGCCTGTAAGGAACTGATTTGAGGATGGGGGGCTATACAGCTAGCTACTGGGATGAGAGCCTGATTCCTGCGGGGTACCATCATTCATGGCAGCGTCAGAAAGGGAGCCATATTCTTCCATAGGAAGCCCAGCCCACAGAAAATGGAGTTTCTGTGCAAGGAAAACAATGTCCCTAAGGAAGCAGTGGGGAGTGAGATGGAGTGGGGACCAGGTATATTGGAATAGATTTCATAGCCATTTTCTTTTATGTTTGTATAATAAAGCAATTGTCCTTATTTTTCTGAGTTCACAGCAGGAGTGGGAATAAGCTTATTAAAATAATACCTATGGTTGTACAAATAACAGTGGTGGTAGTAGTGAGTTCTCAATGAATGTGAACTATCGTGCCAGGAACTCTGTTGAGATTCCTGCCTAACTTATCCCATCTCATCTTCACAACAAATCTATGGAGCAGGTGCTACCAGTATCATCCCCATTTTATCCATGAAGGCATGGAAGCTGGATCAGGTAAAACAACTCACTAAGCATCAGGAGCAAGAATTGGATCGGGGTTAGCTATACTTTTGGTGACCAGGTGGAGCAATGAGTCCATGCTGTGTGTGACAGCCAGCAATCCAAGACGGGGGCTGGGGGGGGGGGTTGCGGAGGGAGGGCAGAGGCAAAACTTTCCCATTGGATTTGTCACAGCTGAAACAGTGTGCAAAACACAAAGGGTTCCAAAATCTGAAGAGGGCGAGAGGTTTCCTTATAGGCGGACTCAACTCTCCACCTACATGAGTCACAAGTTCACCCATTTCTGGGTTCCCAGATTCTCAGTCCACCAAAACATTTCTCAGGGGGCACGATGACCCACATCTGGTGATAGCCCCTCACTCCCACCCTTGCTTGACTCTCTGTTGCTTTTCAAATAGTTGCATTCATTTCTCTTAGCTCCCTGGGGGAAGCCATGAGGAATTTTTGTGAAGAACCTCATGCATTTTTCTATTGATTTCTGAGCATCACCTTTGTGAGTCATGTTTTCCACCCAGGAAAACAAAGAAACATATTAACATTTTTATTGATATGTAATTGACCTAAATAATTTAATAGTTCAAGCATATTAAAACAAGTTGTGCAATCATTACCACCATCAGTGTTAGAACATGTTCTTTGTTAGCTCCCACCTCCTCCTCTCCCCACCCCCACTTCCCCTGCCAGGCCCAGAGAATTATCAATCCAGTTACTGTTGCTATATATTTAACTATCCTGGATTTCATATATAGAAAGCTCTACAAAGCAAACCAGCACCGAAGGCGCTAACACTAATGAAATAAAACACAGAAAAACCTCAATAGAAAAGAATGCAGAAAGTATTAAAAATGAGAGCAAATTTAAAGTGGATCCAAAGGGAAATCAGATGATAAAGGTGTCACATTCTATTCTAACTACAGAGAGAGGTTCCCCACTCGAAGCTAACACAGCTGCCACAGTCCTCGTTCCAGTACACTCAGTCCAGGAGCAAAGCTATTCACATTCCAGGTCTTGGGGTGGGGGGTGGGGTTGGGGTAGTGGGTGGTGTGGGGGAGGGAGGCAAGGAGGTTTCCTTCTTTTAAATGGGTTGCTTTTTGTCATTTTGTCTCCAGATGTGAATTTTTTTTCCCTCCATGCTCATCACTTTGTAGAAAGAAAGATGTACAAGCAAGTCTAAATGAAAATTCGTAGGGACTTACTTGAATCACTAACCCTTAAAATATATTATTTTAGCATACTTTTCATGTACTTACAGATAATATGCATTACTCCCCACAATTCATCAGCGCATCAGGACTAATTGGTTGCATTTATCCTGTGGGAAAATTAAAATTCTCAGGAAGTCCACAATCAAGGAAGCAGAAAAATAGCCTTGATGCTCCAAAGGATTCTGAGCTCTGCTGGTACAGTGGTTCGAGAGCTCAGGGTGGCAGTTTGAACTCACCAGTCACAGCATGGATGAAAGACCCGGAAGCTTGCTTCTATAAAGACATATAGCCTTGGAAGCCTGGTGGAGGGGGTTTTAGTCCTAGAGAGTCACTGAGTTACAATAAACTTGAGAGCCATGGGTTTGCGTTTGACAGAGGCCTTCAAGCAGCATAAACCTTAAAGTAAGGGAAGGTAGCTCATCGATGTCAACAGTATATATTAGGGATAATCATACCTAACCCTAGGCTTTTGAGCTGTTGAGCCCAGAGAACCCTGGATCCACATTCCTGATGATCTTTACCTTTCCATAATTAACATCAAGGAACTATGGTATCATCATAGATTACATGTCGGGCTGCTGTCACTAAGGTCAGGAGTTCCAATCCACCTGCCACTCCGAGGGAGAAGAATGAGGCTCTGTGTTCTGGTAAGGATTTGGAAGCCTTCTACTCTGCCTAGAGACTCACCATGACATGAGTTGGAAGCAGCGCAATGGCGGGGAGGATTTTTCCCCTTTTGTTTTGTGGGTCGCATTGGTGGCCTTTGGCTCCTTGGAAAGAAAGGCCCTCCCTGGTGCCATTGCTATTCTGCCATCCGATCGATCTAGTATTGGTCACTCCTGGAAGGGAAAGTGAAACAGCCTCGTCTACCCCTTTCCTCATGAACTCTGGAATCCATTTTTCTCACATTGATGGCGTATAGGCATGCTTTCGGTTTTTCTTTGAGATACTGTCACCAAAGGGGATACTTAAAAAAAAAAATCTCCTTAGAATTCAGCAGAGGATAAGAGTGGTGTGCATGTTAAAAGAATTTGCAATCGTGAGGACCAAATCTCCTGGGTACCCTCTATTTCTCTGGTCATGGTTTAATGTAACTGAGAACCAGTGAAGAATTGAGAAATGGCAAGAGGAGCACTTAAGGAAACTGGATCCTGGGTAAACCAAAGTTAAAAAAAAATGTGTCTTTGTGACCCTCAAAGTGAGGAAAAGGGCAACATTGTTTAGATGATGGACTCCATCATTCTAAGTTACCATATATAGAACAGGTTTTTTTTAGCACATTTTAAATGCAGTTTTATGGTAAAATTAGGTGTCTAGGCTGTTATTGGGGTTGGCTTATACTCAAGTATATACGATATCTGTTTAAGTGGCATTCACCTCTGGAGAGTGAGGCCAGGGTCAGGAAACCTCATGCTTAAATGAGATTACCTGAGAAAATATACATATCTGATTATCTTTATGAAAAGCATTGGACCAGCTTTGCAGAATCATGACCCAACATGACTTTTCAAAACTTTGTTTCTTGCATAAAATAAAATCAATCTCTTTCCTCACCTTTCTTCCAATAAAACGACTCTTAATTCTTTCACTGTCTTACAAGTAACGTTGGGTTTTCGAATGCTGGAGAAGAAAGGGAGCTAAGAGAATTGAAACTGCTCTTTCCACCAATCAGGAAAATCTGATTTTCTGCTTTGTCCGGGGGTTCCAAACTTTCTTGCCACAGACTCAGGATCCGAACTCTGGTGTCCTGAGAGCTGGGAAATCCATACTTGGCTAACACTTTTGCAAAGGGGTGATTCCTTCCATCATTTGAAACACAGATATGACTAAAAACTGCTGGCTACACCCTCATCCCAAGATGGATGTGTAATTGTCTAAGACATCATCTGTTATTCTGCCAAAGACTCGACATGGTGCTCAGGAGGAAAGCAGTTCTAATTTAAGTCAGGGCAAATGATACCATGTTTTCTATTGTGGGGCATGACAACTTGAAGACATAATGAGCTCCACTCACTGGATTCCTCTTTGATGGGGCATTATGCACTAGAATCTTTCTTACTAATATTCTCCTAGCAGCTAGAGAATCTTACGTGGGTTCTCAAAGCCATGTTTTATTATAAGGATCATTCATACCAGTTATGCACAAGCACATACCAATAGAAAGAGAAATTTGCAATCCTGTGTGGGTGTGTTAACTGCATGTGGAATGGTGCATTGAGGTTTGAGATCGTATTAAGGTGCAGCCCTCATTTTTATGTAAACCCTCTCTGGCCTGAGGCATTTTTCTCATTACAATTCTCCCTGCTGCAATCTCCTGCCATAAAGGGAGTTTATGCTCATGGCTGGGTATTTTGAACTCATTGAAAAATATCAAAAGGTCGACAGTTTATTCATGTCAAACATTTGGGCAGTTGGTTGAAATTGAGAAATGAGGGGACAAATGTTCCAACAAACTTTTCTATTTATGGGAAAAGACAAAGTCCTTTCTTTGTGTCCCCTCTGCCCCACCCCACCACAAAATGTCACTCTAACCTTCCCCCAGAACTTTCCCTATGTATCTGCTATGTCACCTAAATAATGTGACTGGGCTCTTTGAAGTACAGACCATGGCAGGAGAGCTGATGAATGTCTAGGACTGCTCCTACAAACGATAAGCATACCAAGGTGCTTATAATAGAGGGGTCTCAATGGTTCTCTGGTGCCCACTGAGGAACCCCAAGTTAAGGAATCCTGACCGGTGACCTAACTTTTGTTTCCCTAGAATCCAGAACTTGTAAAGTGGTGAACATCACCTTGTAAGGTGGTGAAAAATAAGACGTCTTTGATTTTTCTATTTGAGGTATCCATTATGACCACTGGCTTATTGAACTGTGATCCACCACAACTAAAATGCACTTCTGCCCAAATATTCTGTCAACGCTGAGCAATGTGGGGGTGTCTGAGGAGCCCTCGCTAGCTAAACATACTTGGAAGGAAAATCAGATGATACACAAAATGTTTGGCTGGTCACAAAACTCCCCCTCCATCCATGAAACCTTCAATAGGCAAAGTCCTGGGTTGGAGGAAAATCTCTTTAATGGCAGGAGGAAATGGTCTCTCTCTTGAAGCACGAATGCACTTTAGGCAGGGAGAGGGTGGATGTAGGCGTGGTGAAGAATATTCCAAGCCAAGGGGGCGAAGTATGAGCAAAGCTCTTGGGAGAATGTCAAAGCAATTAAGCAAAGGTGCCAACAGGGATTCCTCAATGTTGTAAATATGTTCTATTCCTGAACATCGCTTGACATAAGTGTTCTAAACCGGTGATGTTATTGTCCTACTTCTGATGAGAAGGAGTGATTATATAACCAATCTCATTCGATTGGCCACAGTTCAGAATCATATTCATATTCATGAAATCATTTATTGCATGATGTGTTATATTCTCAACTAAAAGTATTGTTCACTTTTACCTTTCAGCTGTGTGCTCTCTCAGTTTGTTATTACTTTCTGCCTATCATCAGCCCTTAATAGAATTCTCAACTTGTCTGCAACTTCTGCTGTGATCTAGCCTCTTGCTTTTCTGTGTTTGTTTCCCCCCAATGATTAATAGGAACAACAAAGCATCATGTGTTTGAATATATACCCATGTATTTACATATCCACATACACTTGTCTACGTGCAAAAAGCAAGCAGATACTTCATGGGTTGAGTACCGGGCTGCTAAAGTCAAGGGTTCTGGTTTGAGCCCACAGTCCCTCTTGGGAGAAAGATGAGACTGTCTGTGCCTATAAATGTATGACGTTTCTGAAACTCCAAGGAGCAGTTCAGCTCTGTCATAGAAGTCCAGCTCAGCTGCTACCCCATGGATCATTGTGTGACCCAGAGGCTAGTTTCAAATGAGAGAGAGTGAGAGAGAGAGAGAGAGAGAGAGAGAGAGAGAGAGAGAGAGAGAATCATCAGCTGCTCAAGAGGAGAACCTTCCTTCTCAATGCTGACTCACAGTGTGCTAGTCTAGGTAGAGTAGAGAAACACATCCACAGAAACTCATATGTATATAAGAGAGAGTTTTATATAAAGGGTAGGTGTACATTAAAATAATATCCCAACCCAGTCCTGCCCAAGCCCAGAAGTCCAATGTTAGCCCATATATCTGACACCAATGTGCAAAACCCTCCTCCATCTCATAAAACACACTCAATGATGCTGACTGCAGGAGGAAAGACAAATCAGTGGGTGTGTAAGCATCTCAGCATTGGCAGGGTCTCCACGCAGCTGCTCAAGCACCAAGCGCTGTATCGGGGTAGGTCCATGTGACTTCTCCTCAGGGATGTCTTGCAGGAAGTGAGTTTTGCCAGCTGAAGCAGGGAACTCACTAAGACAGCTGCACTCTGGTCCAACCAGCATAGAGCAAAAAACCTGAGAACCAGAAAGGCGAGGCTGACCGAGCCATTTATCTCTCTGCCCTTAAGTTAATCCAATGTGTTTATTGGCCAGGTTGGCACAATAAACCTCAGCCTTCTCACACAGCAACTGATCCCACTGTGGATTGCTGAGACTGCAATTATCTACAGGAACAGAAAACCAGCCTTTTTTCTGTGAATCTCCTGTCGATTGGGTACCATTCAGCTCAAAACCTAAATCATAACCACACACACAAAGACTGCTCCAGAAGGAGCATTTCTCTTCTATCGAGATGACAGCCTTGGGAAACCTGTGTGACCATTCTACTGCTTCCTCTAGGATCACTGTGAGCTGGAATGGACTTGAAAACAATGGGTTTGTGGGTCTGGGATGTGTAGAAAAGATTTATTTTTAAATAAGAAAAGTGTCTGATGATGCCATGCTAAAGTGTTGGCAGTGTTTTGTTTCTGGAACTAGGACTAGTAGATAGTATGAGAGGACCTCCTTTCTTTTTTCATTACATACTTCTGTATTATCTACAATCCTTACAATAGGCATCAATTGCTTTTGTAATTAAGGAAAAATGACAAAAAACACAGAAGTTACAAGTAATATACCATCCTTTAAAAGCATGAGGGAAAATCACTGTGCCCGAGGGAAATTTATTTTATCAGAACCTGACATTTTCATTTCTCGTGTAAGAAAGCATCTTGCCCCAGATTTCTAGCAGACCCATTTTGTTTAATTATGAAGATCGCTAAGGATGATCAATGGTAATTGGAAGGAACACAGGATCCCTGTGGCACAATGGGACAAGTGTGGTCTCACTAACCACAACTTAGGGGTCTAAACTCACTTGCTGCTCCAGTGAGAAGATGAGACGGTCTGCTGCTGTAAAGCTGGACAGCACTGAAAACTCTGGGGCTGTTCTGCAATGTCTTATGGACTCACTGCCGTGGGTTGTGCTATGACTGTGGGTTTACCATGCTGGCTCACACAGCATGAAGTTGATATCTTTCTAAAGAGTCTGTCTGAAGAGTTTGGCTTTTTGTAGCTAATGTCCTGATGTTTCCATAATCTTTCCTGTCTTCCACCCTGATTCCTTGGCCACAGAGTGATTTAAATCTCCATGGCTTTCGGTCTCTGGCCTTGCATCTAAATTCTAAGCATGTAATCTCTCAAATAACACCACCCAGAATCTGATGCCTGTTTAGGGTACGATGTGAGCTAAAAGACACACAGAGATCTCCACTCAGTGTATGGGGCAAGTGCATAAATAGTTGGGAAATAGAAACTCTTAATTAGTAACTAAAGCATAAAGATCGAATGTGTTTGGGGGAGCAAATTATTATTTGACTGCTCATGCTAAACCAGCATGGTGCAAAGCAACAAACAAAACTTGTATGTTAGATTTGATGACCGCTGTGTAAAAGGCATATAGGTGGTTTTAAAAATAGAATACACAGAAATATTTAAAGATCTTATATGAGGAAGGCAGGGATACAGACTCTATATTTTACATTAGTGGGTTGTTTGAGGAGATAAAAATAAAATGAGAAAAGAAAAGAGTATATGCATTCTGGAGTGTGCAGTGATAACTAGGGGAGAAAGGTGAGGCTTTGCCATAAAGAATTGCTGTCTTAGAAACTCACAGGGGCAGTTCTACATTGTCTGATAGGGTGGCTGTGAACTGGAAGAGCCTCCAGGTAGTGAGTTTGACTTTGTGAATGATAGCCAGCAGTAGTTATGTAGCAGCCACAAGAGCATGGGAAGTGTCGCTTGAGCCATGTTACTGTGGTTTGCATGTCTGTACTGCATGACTCTGAACAAGTACACTAACCCCTATGCACCTATTTATTCATCTGTAGATTAAAACTAGCAAAGCGACTACTTTGCGGAAATTTTATGAGATTTATAAGGATTCATATTTCCAAAGCGTTTAGAATCGTGGTTGGTGCACTATGCATGTGTTTTTTTTTAAAGCTTAAATTAATAACCTAGGAAACATACGAGAAGTACTGTCTGCTTGACAGCTGTGAAGCCAAGTGAGTTATCTACACTCTAGGTTTTCTTTTTTGCTTCTTTCTTTTCTAAGTTTTGTGATATCATCGATTTATAAATGACAAAAATGAAGGTCTGAGCACTTGTAACTCGTGTAGTTTGATACATGCTCAGAATTTAAACACAGCCATCAATTTTCAGTACTCGTGCTTTGAACTCTTATCAAAGAGATACCTATTACCGCTAGAGATAGAAAGGGAAGAGTTAGGGAAATGCTGATTTTAACTTGGGGATCTGGCACGTGGTTTAAAAGAATGTAGGTACACCGTCAGACACCATTTCAGTTTGGAACTGAAGTCATACCTGGAAGTCGCCAAATAATGGCTTGACCTAAAAAATTTAAAAAATGACACCCCAAAGGAGGAATGTGCCTCTTCTAAACATCCGGCTATAGAGATCAAATGGGGGAAAATATGCTTGAGAGCAAAGACAAAAGGCACGGAGGGAGAGGGAAGTGAGAAGGCTGGACATGGGAGAGTGCTGATGCCACACTGGGAGCGTCACGGAACAAGCTGCTTCAGAATAGTTGAATCGGAAACGAGTTCTCGGTGTGAGTTTTCAGGTGCAAAGCAAAACAAACAAGCAAACGGGAAACAACAGCAAAGATTGTAGGTACAATCAGCTTGGGGTTGCTTTTAAAGGCGATATAAAGGTTTGGGAACGTGAGCGTGATGATAATTGCATACTCTCCTTGCTGCCACAGACTGCGCGCTTTCCATTGGGTTAAAAGGATAAGTGTGTTTGCACAGACATGTTTAATTTTGATACGAATAGATGCAAGCTCGTGCAAAGAATGGCACCATATGTTCATTAACTGTTCCCCTCGGCAGCTATTGCAATCAGTGTGCTCGATAGCAAAGCTTCTCTGCTTGGGGCCGATCCATGAGACTGAACAGGGTCCGTCACCACCAAGTCGGTTCCCATTCAGAACAAGGCTTCGTGGGACAGAACCAAGCACTACGAGGTCCTGGGCGCACAGCTGCTGTCCCTGGGGCACGCCGTCTCACTGCGGTCTTCTTTTTTGATGGCCACCTACCCACCACTAGACCAAGCAGGATGCCCTCCTGGGACTGATGATTCCACAGGTCATGTCCGAAGTACGTGAACTAAATTTTCTTTATCCGCACTTTGAAGGAGCATACTGGCTGTACTGCTTGCAAAGCCCATTAGTTTATCCTTCTGGGAGTCGTTTAGCATTATGTAAAATGGCATTTGATGCAAATTCTGGGGGTGATGAAATCACAGATGCACCATCCCTCCTCCACGTTGAGAGGCAGATTGCATTCTCTTCCCTAATAATAAAGTTGCTTGCATATTTTCAGTTCTGAAAGTGAGAAAGCGGAACAGCAAGGAGTTCAGGAGGGATTTGGTTTTCAGTGACTAATGAGCTTCTGAGACCGGAGGCAGCGTGAGGAGGAATCAAATTAAAGAGGAATATTAAGAAATATAAATTAAGTACCGTTTGTGTTTATGTTTTTGGTTCCATCAAAGAGCTCGCTGTCTAGGTGCTGGATAAGAAATACTATATTTTTGAATGTCTTGATAGTTGTTTAGTATCAAAGCTTTGGAAATATTTAATCTTTCACTGAACAGGGCATAAAAATTGACAATGTGCTACGGTCATGGTGGCTTGATTATTAAGTAGAACAAAATTACTGGGCATTTATCTGATAGTAATATGACTGGCAATTAATGGGAAACTCTAGGTTTTGCTTGATAGCATTTAATTCAAAACACAGATATATGATCAAATAATAAACATTTATATCAGCCATACCAGTCACAAAATCAAGAGACTTGTGTGCCCTGTATTTTGTTTGTTAATTTGGCTGTGAAAATGAGGGCACGTGTTCACTTCGGCGGCACATATACTAAAATCGGAACAATACAGAAACAATTAGCCTGGCCCCTGCACAAGGATGGCATGCACATTCGTGAAACATTCCATATTAAAAAAATAAGAAAAAGAAAATGAGGGCACAGACTCATCTACATATTAAATGGACACAAATGCAGTATGCCAAAACAGATATGAGTGTGACATCTGAAATGCATAACACCTTTATGGACAAATGAAAGAAAAGTTCCCAAATCATGTAACGTGCTACTCAAACTATTGTGCAAGAGCCCCATAGACTAGATGATTAGCTTGAGAGAGACTTCTGTCCAGGTGCAGGCTAGATTCCTTTTTATTTCCAAAGAAATAAAAAACTTCACTTTATGCTGTTTTCCTCCTGTTTATCCATGACTTTGAGAAAAGCAGCTCATAGCTATTGGATGTG
This sequence comes from Nesogale talazaci, assembly GCA_004026705.1. NCBI lineage: Eukaryota > Metazoa > Chordata > Mammalia > Afrosoricida > Tenrecidae > Nesogale > Nesogale talazaci. Next base: position 37,470 of record PVJH01002741.1, on the reverse strand, counting down.
TTTGAAGAAAGACTTGAAAAAAATACATTAAACTAAGAAGGGATTGTTTTCTTAGCAGGAAGAAATAGTGAAGATTGGGATTATGGTTGTTTAAGGATTTCTTCAGAAAAAGAAGGTCTTGCAAATATTTGTGAAAATTAGCAATGATATTAGAAAATAAATAAGTCTTTTTTTCAAGAAGTTGGTTTGCCAGTGTCTTGGTTATCTTGTGTTGCTATAACAAATATGACAAGTTGATGGTTCTAACACACTGAAACTCATTCTTGGAGCATTTAGAGCTCCAATTTCAGGGTGCTAGCTCTACAGGCAGGTTTTTCTGTTGGATCTGAAGAAAGGTCCTCATCTCCTTGGAACAGCTGTGGGATCACTGGTGCTTGGAGATCTATGTGTGTCTTGGTATTCATTTCTCCCTGAGTCTAGGAAGTAGTCAGCGTGGGGAACCTGGGTCCAAAAGACTTGTTCTTCTCCCAGTTCTTTTTTGTTGTGTGTGGTAATCACCCGCTACCAATCCCTTTCTCTGCTCCATCCCTTTATTTTTTTTTATCTCATTTAAGATAAAAGGTGATGCAGGTCACATACACACACACACACACACACACACCTGGAAACTTCCTCTAAATATGATTTGTGACTTGAGTAAAGAGTACTTCATCCCACTCTCATCTTCTGATGGCTGTGTGGTCCATCCAGGTGACCAGCTTCTCTCAATTAGTCTGTATGTGAGCAAGTCCTTGGGGTAGTGTTGCTTCAGATGCAAGTAAGGCAGCTGCTGCTCTGCTTGAAGATGTTGAAGAAATGATGTGAGGCCATCTGTAAAGTCTTTCCTTCCATAATAGATTGGCCCAACCCAAATTCCCGTATACAGAAGAAAGATGAGAATATGTCTGACTATCTAGCTTGGTTATTCCAAAACAATTCTGAACATTTAAGTATTGATCCTGAGCCTTTAGGTCTAAGGGGAACTTTCAGTGCAGTGTTAGTATACTCAACCATGAACCCTGAACTTTCAGCTGAAGGGAAAAGGCATTAGCTAAATTGGAAAGAGCGGTGACCAGTGGTGGGCTGACTAATTTGACTCAGGTACTGTCTCTGATCTTGGAAAACAAACAAATCTCCAAGGCAAATAAATTCACAGCCTTAAAATTGCACAAATTGCAATTCCCTAGCCAGCATAGTAAATGTAAGCCCTTTAGAAGCAATAAATATGGATCTTGTAGTTATTGCAAGAAATCTAGGCACTGGGTGAAAAGACTGCCATAAGTTAATGAAGAACCAAAAGAAACTAAATAGACTAAAAGTCTTTAAATCGGATATGAAAGGAAGGGATATGGGAATACAACAGGGAGCTTTTCCAGGGTGACAGTACATTTTCAATGGAAAACCACTTATAATATTGTCTTCCACATTTTTAACTGATACGCAATGTACAATTAACTCCACTTATTTATAAAAAGCCCTGTGTGGAGTACAAGACCTCTAAAAGATAGGGGTAACAATTCGGGTCGGATTTTTAACTCATTAGCTCATCTCTAGTTCTTACTAAAACAATTCACACAAGGGCAGTGAGTTGTTTAATGTGACTCATCTAGCCAACATCTCTAATACGTACCCAATGATTTTTCTGCCTAGATCTGGTAAGAAAGTGGGGGGACACATTGACAGGATTCACTTGTGAATAGCTGTTGACAGGATTTCCTGGAATGCCATCTGGCTTTGTATAAAATGAAGCCTCTGCGCAGAGGAGGAGGAATCTCATCATTAGCAAGAGGCAGGAGTGGAGCACATCATCTCAGTTCAAGATCACTGGAACCAGAGGACAGATGTAACATCAGAGGAACAGCAGCAGAACCAGAAGCCAGAACATGTTACAGAGGGATAGGTCCCCCAGCCCACAAAGCTAGTAAAACTGAGTGACTTTGTCCAGGTGGCTGGCTTGAGGGGTGGTTGCCTCTGGGCACTTAACTCAGGGGGCTGTGTTGGCTGACCCCTGTAGCTTGGACCCAGTACCCTGACCTCGGGTTGACACAGCAGAGTGGCATGTCCTTCTGGGCATTTATTAGTAGACCTGAAAGAAGTGTGCAACATGTGCTGACAAACTACTCTCCTGAGCATTTCTCACTAGCTGTATACCTGTTATTTTTAAAAATAAACCTCTTAATCATGAAATTTGTCCATGGGTTCTGTGTACCCATTGCAATGGATAGTAGATATTAAAGAGGTAAAATAGAGGACATGAATTAAAACAGTACAATACTTTCTTTACTCACTTGTGATACTCCTGTACATTTTGCAATGCTGAGCTCTTTCACCCTAATGAAGTTGTCATTGATATTTTACAAGAAGCACAAAGGAAGAAATATCGATAGATGAGTCTTGTGTTCCAAACCTTCTTATGAGGAACTCAATTGAGCATTAATACATAAGGAGGAAGGTGCTGCATATTTGCAGGCACTGGTCATGATCAAAGGCAATGTAATCATCCCCCAGTACAATCCAGAGGTTGTTTTGTTGTTGTCAATTCCTTGAATTTTATGAGTCACCACATCTCTTGATGTGGGCTAAATTTATCAGCAGAATCTATTAAAATTAAAGTAGACATTTCTAAGCATTTGCCAAGACACTTTCATTGTCGCCTGAAGCAAAAAGCGAAGACAGAACGAAACCAAACACTTAACTCCCTATCATTGTGTCAACTCGACCAGATAGAGGGTTTCTAAGGTTGTAAATCTTCCAAGGCTGTAATTCTGAGGCTGTAACAGGATAACTTAATCCTGTTAAAAAGTTATCTGCCAGAGCACATAAGGATTCCCAAGAAAAAGCCACAATTGGCTAGGACTTCTGTCAAGTATTTAAGACACAAACTTTCTGCTGAAGGTGTATCTATTGATGCTAAGCAAAAAGGATAGAATTTTTGTTTTACTAATTCCAAGAGCTAAGAAACAATTATGTAGGTTTCTAGGTCTTTGTGTCCACTATAGGTACTGTATTCCTAATTGCTCCTTGTTGATCCAAACTTTATACAAATATTTGAAAGTCACTGAACTAGATTCTTTCCAATTGGCACCAGAGAATCAGGAAGCTGTAGCTAAAATAAAAACCACTTCAGCAGTTATGAATAGCCATCTAAAGAAGCAATGATTTGTGTAGGAGAAATAAAAGTGAAAAAAAAAAACCCGAGGCAAAAACACACAAGGACTAATGAAACCCAGGTTCCATGACCCAAAAAACATAAGAACTAGGTAGTGTCTGGCTACCACCGTGGACTAGAGACTGGTGGTACCTCAAGATCTATGGGCCTTGACACTTTTCAAACCTGGACTACTACCCCTTGTGACTAACCACTCAGCCGTCTGATAGAAAGTTCTGTTAGTGGATAAAAGTAGCAGGCACGTATGCCCGAGTTAGAGCAATCACGCCTATGAGCTCACCTTAGCATTATTTGCCCAGGGACGAAGCTCACAAGGGAGGAAGGGATCCTATTCACCCACTGCCAGTGAGTCAAGACTTGCTCATGGAACCCCCTGTGGGTTTCTGGGACTGTAAGTATTCGAGGGAGCACAAAGCCCAGTCTTTCTCCTGGGGGGGCTGCTGGTGACTTAGAACTACTGACCTTGCAGTGCGAAGCCCAGCCTATAACCACTCACAAAAGGAAACGGTGAACAGAGGGAGGAAGTGGGAAGAATGCTGAGATATGGTGTCACCGAATAAAATCTATCCAGATTGTTGACCATACCTTCCAAACTTCTACCAAACTAGCAATGTAAGATAAATACATAAAACTTTAGCAGATACACTCAGGCTTGGCTTTCCTAACTATCCCTTAGACGGGTCCCTGTTTGTGCATAAAATATCCGAAAACGCTTTAAATGCATTTAAACCTGGGGGGCTTCAGAGCCAGTATGCTGCTACTGTTGATGATTTGACTGTGTAGTTAAAGGAAACTGCCTTCTTTGCCTTGGGGCTGTTGCCACCACAGCCAAGCTAGTTGAAAACACTGCAGATTCAGTACTTAAAAATACTCTGTATATTTGTGTTCCACACAGATGTGGTCTTCTTACTCCATCATAACTTCCTTGTTATGAAAAGTTCCTCCTGGCTGCATGGAATTGTCATCTGCTTGCTCATCTTTCAATTCCACCATTCTTCTCTCAGAGACCATCAACAATCATCACTTTTAGTATAACTATCTAGATGAAACTGACCAACTTTTGACCTTTCCCAGAAGCTCTTAGACAATCCTGTTTCAGCTTTGTTTGTTGATGGCTCCCATTTAAAGCTGGATCCTGATAGCTTTGCTATCAGACTGGTTATGCCATTCTCACCTCTACTGAAATCCTTATGCTCCCAAAGCTACTTCTGCTCAACAAGCTGAATTAATTACTCCTACTAAAGCCAGTACATTAGCCTCAAGATAGTCCATGGATATTCATACAAGTTTAAAATATTGCTATGGAATAGTACATAATTTTTAAATACTTAGAAGCAAATGATTTCTGATGTCCTTTGGGCTAATATCAGAATGGAAAATCTAGTCCCAGGCCTTTTATCTAGGGTTTCTATGAAAAGAAACAGCCTGGATCACCCCAGATGACAACATTTTACCCCATCTTCTGGGTTAGTGGGAAGAACTAATGGTTTAATAAAAACCCAATTAGCCAAGCTTTCTGAGTTCTTAAGCTTAGCCCATTCCTCACAATGTATCAATATTCATCTAACTTCCTACCTCTGTTGCTTACCATTTAACTCTTTTTCTCTCTTTCTGCCCTGTCAACTTCACCTTGGACCAATGCCGCCATTCCAATCTCCTGTGGGTGATAATTCTCATGGAAGTATACTAAGGTCTTCCCCTTAATCCTTCTCAATGTAAGGTCTTCTCTGGTTGGGTCACAAAAAAATGAACCCACATGAAGCTATTGCTTAGAAGCGCAGGGTCTTCCCTTATTTCTCAAAAAATGTTGATAGCAATATTTTTATAAAGCTTCTAATGCTGCTTCTCCATCTGTTCCCACCTCAATTCATATGAATCTCTTAAAGTACATGTAGGAGACAATTCATTATCCTTTGGTACTATGTTGAATGGCAATGAGAACTTGCCCAGTAACCACTATATGTCTTTCTTAATCTTGATTTCCAGATCTTCACATTGGTCAGAAGTTATTCCTACTCATTGTGTCACTTTAATCTGTGGAGTTAAACTTCTTGAGATTATAATCCTCAACTGGGAGTATGAAAAACTCTTTGCCATGACACAGGGCCTCATTTTACTAGACAAGTCATTAAAGAAATATGCAACATTTTTGCTGCTTATCAAATATTTCACTGCCTTGACACAGAACCAGGCAGTGCTTCATTCTTTTGTACCACCATAAGTCAGAACAACTTCCAGAGCAATTAACAACAACTGTAAATTTCTCCGTCTTCTGGGACTAATGGAAAGAATGAAAACCAAACTAACAAAACTTTATGAATCCTTAAGCTATATTATAGTAAGTTCCTTCCTTTAATCCTTCTAAATTTAAGATTCACGCCATTTGGGTCTCAGAAATTAACTCCACATTTGATTATTACCTGAAAACCCATCTCACCTCACCTCTCAACTCTTTGTGGTTGGTCAGTTTTGACTCTCAGCAACTCTATAGGGAAGGTTAGAATGGCCCTGTGGGTTTCCAACATGGGCAAACTTTACAAAGAGTAGAACTCCTCATCTTCCTACCTCAGAGGTGCTGGAGATTTCAAACTGTTGGCCTTGCAGAAAGAAGCCCAAGACATAACTCCTTAGGTCACCATAACCCTCCCTTATTTCTCAATGTAAACACAGATTCTTATTCTTCTAAATTATTGAAAGTGTGCTAATCTTTAATTTAGTGCTCTAATGAGTATTTTCATGTGGGAAGGATGCTTTTAACAGTCAAAACTTTGAAGTGCTAAATTTAAAACAAAACCAAAAGCAAATGTGAAAATTGCCTATTCTTGAACCAGGTGATTATATTGGAAGCTGCATTAAATAAAAGATGTCTGGGAGTCTCATTGGAAACAGATTTTGCCCTTTTCACTAACATTTGTCATGCTTAATTTCAGGAAGTTAAGCTTTGGATTCATCTGCTTCAATTACCTTCCTGAACTATTCAACCCACTGAAGGACCCTGAAGTTCCAACATCCTTGAAGCCAGAAGCAGATGGAATCTGAGGTCATGGGACAAGTTCTCATGCAAGCTACTGAAATCTTTGCACTTTGATTTATTATTTTCACCTTTCTTGTTTTATTATCGATGATTTTTATCTGTAGATTTCTCTACTTTAAAAATATATTCTCTCAAGTGACTGAAAGAGCTTACTTTAATAAAGTAATGAAAATTGATGTAATTATTGAACTCTTGCTTAATACTCATCACTTTTGAAATTGCTAAATTATATCAACTTTTTATATATTGTCTGGTAAACTATTTAAGCATGAGAAGTCTCAAATTCTTAAGTACCTTTTAAGAATTTCATTGCCTTTTCTAAGACTTGGGCAAATAATGGCTACTTGATTGGATTGCATCAATAAGAAGTCAATGCTAGTACTTTTGCTAATTGCTGGGTTTTTTGTCCTGTTCCAAAATATGGACATAGCAATTTTAAACCACTGCCATATCATATTCAGTGCTACTGTTAATATTCATACCATCATTAAGAAAGCCATTTGGTCTTGTTCTGACATTCAACTCCCCCTACTTCCCTTTTATCATTACCTTTTATTGTCCCTTACATATGCATCCTTTGACATCATGCTAATATAAAGCATATTCATTTTGTTGCTAATAACTAACATAATACAGCACTACTTGATTTCTTGTGCAAATAATTAGAGAATTTGGACTATATGAAGAAGAGTATGGTCTCTGGATTGGAGGAAGTCTTATTAAAAACCTGCAATATGAAGATGATACAACTTCGCTTGATGAAAATCAGGTGGGTTTGAAATACTAGCTGAGAAAGGTCAAGGATTTCAGGCTACAGTACAGATTGCAACTCAATGTAAACAAGACCAAAATCCTCATCACTGGACCCACAGGTAACACCACAATAAACAGAGGAAAGGTTGAAATTGTCAAGAATTTTATTGTTTAAAAAAAGATGATGTGATTGGGCATGTTCAGGGTGGTATGGCTGTAGATTAAAAAAAAAGAAGAAGAATTTCATCTTTCTTGGATTCACAATCAATGCTGATGGAAGTACCAGTCAAGAGACCAAAACACGTGCTATATTTGGTAAGACTGTGGCACAAGACCTCTTGATAGGATTCAAAAGCAAGGATGTTACTTAGGACTAAGTTATGACCGACTCTAAGCATAATAATTTCAATTGCCTCATATGTGTGTGAACATCAACCTTGAATAAGGAAAACTGAAGACAAATAGATGCATTTGGATTGTGTTGTTAGAGGAGAGTATTGCAAGCATGGAGTCCCAAAAGGAAAAACAAGTCTGTCTTGGAAGAATTATGACCAAAGTGCTCTTCAGAGGCAAGGATATTCATATTCAATTGCATATTCCATGCTTAAGACATGTTATCAGAAGAGAATGGTCCCTGAAGAAGAGCATCAAACTTGGTAAAGTGGATGAACAGCAAGAAACAGGAAGGTCCTTGAGGAGATGGACTGACATAGTAACTCTAGGAATATACTCAGACATGAGAGTAACAGTAAGGATGGTGCAGGACCAGGCAGTGTTTCCTTCTGTTGTACACAGGCTTGCTATGGGTTGGGACCAATTGGATGAAATCTGACAACAATGAACTTCTGTGATGCTCCATTTGCCCCTGTATTAGAAACAAAACATAATTAGTGTTTTCTATTTGCAGTTACTCCCTTACTGAAAGATGGCTTTAAGAATGATTCTTTTTCTTAATAAGCAGACAGGAAGAGATGTTTTCTGTAGAGATGCAAACTTTTTTGAGAAAAATGCCAGTAGCGAATCTTTTACCAAGGTTTTACCTTGCTTAGATGGATAAAGTAAATCTGACCAGTAGACTCTAGAAACACGTGCACATTACTTTCTAGTCTATTTCACCTAGTCACCATTTATAATGGCTTATGTATATAGGATTTCTGAGGCTATAGGTCTTTACAGGCACAGATAGCCTCATTTTCTTCTGCCAAATAGATGGTAAGTTTGAAGCCCCGTGGTGAGCAGTCCACAGCTGACTCAACAGCATCACCCAGTCTCCTGTAACCACGCAGATTCGCTCTTATAATGTTCACTCTTTATTAAAAACATAATTTTATTGCGGGCTCTTGCAGCTATTATAACATTCAGTACATCATCTGTATCAAGCACATTTGCACATATGTTGCCACATGCATTGCAAACAAAAGCACCCATTGGACTGAAAAAGTAAAATTCTTAGAAGGAATAAGATACCAAAAGAGACTAAGAAGAATAAGTTTAGAGTATGAACCCTTTAACAGAAAATTAAAAGACAGACCTTGACATTTCTTTGTGCACTCATACAATTCATGATATTGTTGATATAGAGCAGCGGTTCTCAACCTGTGGGTCACAACTTTTGAGGAGGTTGAATAACTCTTTCACAGAGGTTGCCCAATGGCTAACAGCAGCAAAATTACAGTTATAATGTCGCAACAAAAATAATTTTATTGTTGGGGGTCACCACAACATAAGGAACTGTAGGTATTAAAGGGTCATGGTATTAGGAAGTTGATAACCACTGATATAGAGAAATACATTTTTAACCTATTCATTACTGTAGAAAAATTGTCTGTTTGGAGACTTGCTGATGGCATAAAAGTTATTCTAGTAAATATATTGGATGGCAGAATTTCTTTTTTTTTTCACAATGTTTGTGCCAATACTTTTCATTTCACTTAGGTTATGTCTTTGTAGAAATAGAACAAGATATTAGACCAGTTTGTGAACAAGCAACTTTCCTGTGGTGTACACCTTCTCTAGGTAGAGACTCTTCTATTTTGAATATTCCTAGCTGGTCATATCCTAGCTGGTTATCTAAAGGAATTGGTTCTTCATTAGACTCAATTCTGCACACTGGAGTACTTTTTAATCATTATATCAATTTCTGTAGGATTAATCTAATTCTTTATGAAATAGTCAGCAAATGCACTCACAATGTGATGCTAGTTGATATGCAGAAGATCATGCATTTTGATGACATGTCAATCCTTTAAAGACTGATTTGACTCCACCATATTAATATTTCTATCAATATGGTCAAAGGTCTTCATGATCTTTGCCAGGTGTTCCTATTAATTTGGTCTCATTATTACAAAATTTTCAAAAAAATTCAGACGTCATGGCCCAAGTGATGGTATGGTGGTAATAAGAAGACACTGCCTGGCTGAATTAATGGACATCATCTGAAGCTTTAACCTATTCTAAAATAGATGGCCATCTAATACAGGTGTAGCTATTAAGTTTGTGCAGATGACAGTGTGATCTTAGTCATGATCAGAAAATGTCTATGGGAATTTCTGTCAAAAGAGAGGTTGTAAAGGAGTCCTAAAATACATGTGATTGACATAAGAGGCATTTTTCCTGCCTAAAGACGAGGTCCCGTTTAATTTTTTGAAAACCTGACTTATACACTGTTTTGCTTCTGTTTATCATTATCTTTGAGAGAAACTTCTCATAACTATTGCTTTCAGATATGTTTGCCGGGGAGTGTGAGAAATGGCCTGGCCTACACTAGAGAAAAATTATGGTATTGTTTTATTGGCAGACTGAAACAGTGACGTCTGCAATAATGATTGTTCCAAGAATTATTCAGGAAAGGGGACTTTCAAACATCCACAGAAATCAGAGTCCCTATTAGAAAATAGAGAGTAAATTCTTTACTCAAGAAGTCATTTAACTACTTCTGACTCTATGAAGGTCCTGTAGACTGAGGTGCTTAGCATGATCCAAGAGTATTGCCCTAAACCGTAGCTGTGTTAGTGAATGAAGCTCGTCTACAATCCTCCTTTCTGCTTTCCTAGTCATGCTGTTTTTCTCAGGTGCCACGAAGTCCGTCATCACTGTAAGCAGCCCAACGTATCAGGGGACAAAGCACTGCCCTGGTGCTGCACCATCCTCAGAAGGATAAAGCCTGAAATTCAGAGCTGTCACTTCTTGTGAACTTTAATGACTTTCTGCAAACAAGAGAGAGGGTAAGAACAGAATTTGTGAAGAGATCTTTGCCAGTGAATGTTTGCCAAGCTAGTTGCAAGAAGAATGCTTGTGCCTCAGGCTTCAGGGAGAAGGCATATTTGGCTGATCTAGGAGTTGTTGTTGGTAGGAACCCTTCAGTTACCTGCGTGAATAGCAAACAGAACAAAACCCCACCTGGTGCTGCCCCGCCCTCACAACTGCTTTTATGTCTCAGCCCATTGTTGTAGCCACTGTGTCCCCATGTCAGTGAGCATCTTCCCCCCTTTTTAACTATCCCTCCATTTTAGCAAGAAGCATCATGCCCTGCTTCAGAGACTCCATTGATAAATTGTCCAAAGAATTTGAGATGAATTCTCACCATCCTTGCCTCTAAGGAGCATTCTGGCTGTATTTCTTTCAAGACAGATCTATTTGTTCTTTCCGAAGTCGATGGTACTTTTAAGCTCAAATAAATCTTTGTCAGAAAACCGATCAGCTAATCTTACAAAATTTCAAGTTGCTATCCCCCTTTACACAGATATAGTCCTAACCCTCCTCACTGAGTCATACTTCCCTTCCCCACTCTTTTCGTGTAAAGGATCTCCTGCCCCTCAGAATGTTGGAACCCATTGTTGCAGCCTTCGGGGAAACCAATCCAGATGGATCTGTTATTTCATTTACACTCTAATTTTAACAGAGATGCCAGAATATTTTTTGATGCTCTGGAGGTGTGTGTGGGGGGGGGGGCGCGAACCCATAGGGAGGGAGCCCCAGACTCAACTCTTGCTGTTATCAAATTAAACTCAACTCATAGTGTCCTCACACGAAGCAGTATGAACTTCTGACTTATCTGTGCCATCTCAAGGATCCATTGTGGATTGGGGCACCTGAATCAAACCAGTTTGATCAAAGGGGCTTTTATTGGCAGGTGGATCACTACATTGTTCTTCCTAGTGCATCTGTTGTCAAGCTCTGAAAATCTGAAGACTTTTGCCATTACCCTCCAAAAATTATTTTATTCCTAACAATGGAACAGGGGAGACCAATGGTATGATGTTGCCAGCTATTCAATTCTCTGACTTCAGCGAAGTAAATTTGGTACCCAGGAGACACAATACTGCTGTTGTTGCATATGAAAATATTCAGTTGAATGGATATGTCAGGTGCATTGATGGAGAGTCTCAGGAGTTTAGGGTTATAGGGTCCATACTATGAAGAATATCATATCAAGAAATAATATTTGGGAGGTTCTTTCTATTTTAAGAGTTTTGTGCGATTCATCATACTTATTTTTAAAACATTTGGTCATGCCACTTTACTAATGTGGAGAGCTATACTTAAATCGTTAATCTAAACATTGAACATTGCTACTAAAAGTTTTGAAATAAAATTCTGAGTGTTCCATTTCTGTTGGTTTTAGACTAAAATACAAAAGTCTTCACATTATACATTGAAATGTTTTTATCTTCTCAAAAGAAAAGGGGTGGGGGATAATCATTATAAAGTGAGTATCATTGTCTTGGTAGGTTGTGAAAAAATAAAAGCAAATGAAAGCTGGTTTGCTATGTGGACAAGTTAGCTCAACAGGGCAATTTCTTGGGTATGTCCTGGAGCTTCATCCGGTGAGGTCCCCCATTCCTGATGCTGCAGTAACCTTTAGAAGTGAGGAGCATACAGAGATGTAAAAATATGGCTCTAGGCTGGATTGTCATAATTGTTTTATTGTATTTTCCAATTCTACATGATGGCAGAGTGAGAGATCCAGTTGACAAGTGGCTTAGATGGTCTTGAAGACCAGTAAACCACAAATGACATTTATTTATCCTTAATAAGAAGATATCCTACAATCTAGACCTCTCAAAATGGGCAGTTATTGGTGACAAAATAGTTCATACTGAAAAGTAGCTGCTATGTAATTTGTTTTTGTAAGCATGTAGAAGGAGGAGAGCTATTATTTGGGCCTACTTGGTTTCACTCATTTTCAGAATGATAAATGATCTGCATAGAAAATAGTATCTTATGCTTTTGGAAGCATGATGGCTTGAATTCTATAAAGTAGTAGAAGATCTATTACCTCTCAGTTTTATTCTGATACTAGTGTTATCTTGGTCTAAATCTTATTGTCTTGAATGGTCATATTGGCCTAGGATGCCAATCTCCTTGTTGGAAGTTTGGGCATCATGCTCTTAGTGTACTTCATCATTCTTCAGTGAGAATAAGATTTGCAATTTTTATTCATGTAGTACAAGGCACATCAATAGTAGAGTTCTCTTGTCTTTTATTATAAATATTGAAAATGGTGTTTTATTAAAAGATGAAGCCTCTCAAGTCTCAAACCTTGTCCTTGATGGTGATAATGTTTAGTGTGAGAGTCTCTGTGGTTGTAGATAAATGTTTGGTCTATATTAAAGTGATATGATCATGTCTTTACTGAGGGGAGAATGGAAAGACCTAGAAGACAAACCTATTATAAACTCAGAAAGGAAGAAGAGTATCTGTTAGCCAAGAGATGAGAGCTATGTCGTGAAATTAAGCTTGGGATGTCTTTTCCTGGCTATAATATGTTATTATGCAAACTTTGGGGATAAAATGTTAGAACCCATTAATTGTAATAGAGTTTAAGATATGATTTATTAAAAACTCTGTTAACTGAAATAAGATAGCACCTAAAAGTAAGACTGTAAGAATAGACTCTTAAGAAGCTCCTCCTCCATAGGGCCTACATCTTTGATGAGTGCTTTCATGGCCTCAGCTCGTCCTTCTTCTGGGCCTCTCTCTGTAAAAATCTCCTCCCTGTTTCTGTCTAAGCAATTCTTCTTTAAAAAAAGTTTAAGAATTCTAAAGAGCTTTTGTTGACCTTTTCCCCCAAACTTACTGCCATTGAGTTGATTCTGACTCAGAGAAATCCTATAGGAAAAATAGCAAAACTGCTTCTTTGGGTTTCCAAGGCTGTAAGTTTTCAGGAAAGTAGACAGTCTCATCTTTATTCTGCAGAACACCTGGTAGGTAGGGCTGAACTGCTGGCCTGTGGTTACCAGCCCATCATGTAATCCACTATTCTGCCAGGTCCCTTTTTACCTACTTATTAAACAAAAAATTAGAAAAAATACATTGCCATTTTTAACTTACACTAGAAATATCAACAAATATCATATAGTAACATTAGACATTTTCATGAACATTAACCATGTTTTTCAAAACAGAAAATATATTAGGGTTGGGATGGAATAGAGAAAACGAGGAACTGATACCAGGAACTCAAGTAGAAAGAAAATATTTGAAAGAGATGATGACAACATATGTACAGATGTGTTTGACTCAATGGATATGTCTAGAGCGTGATAAGTGCTGCAAGAGCCCCTAATTTTTAAAAAACGGGATTATTAATTCCCAGTAAACTTGAATAAAATTTTATACACACACACACACACACATGCTAGGGTGAAAAGCAGCATTGTTTTACCTAGTAAAAAGAGCAACATGCAAAAATCAGTTGTTTCAGGTTCCAGCCCATAGCGACCCTATGCACAAAAGATGGAACACTGCCCGACCCTGTACCATTCTTGCAAATTTTCCCATTTATGCAGCCACTGTGCCCCATGCATATGAGGTAATGGCAAATACTTAAAGAACTAAAGAAAAAAAATAAAGCCAAGCGTTGCAATCTTGAAAGATTCTCTGGGCAAAACCTAACCAAAAAAGAAAGGACCAGTTAAAGACAGCAATAAGGCATCATTTCTCAAGACTAAAAGAGACCTACATAAATGGAAGGCTATACCATCTTCTTGGATGACGCAGAATTATAAAGATGTCAATGTTATACAAATCCATCTGCAGATATAATACAGAGCTGATGCAGATTATAGCAGCATTGGTAAAAGGACATAAAAAGCAGTTACAAACTTAATGTCAAAAAATTGGATAAGCAAAGTGCTGCTAAAGAAGAATAAAGTAGGAAGTTCTTACTGTTCAGTCTCAAAACTGGTCTCTACAACCACTGTGGTCAAAATAGTCTGGTGTTGATATACTGATAGATACATTGGCAAATAGAATGTAACTGAGAACCCATAAGTAAATCTGTACACTGATAGATGGCTGACCTTTGACAAAGGGGTAGAACCTATTAAATGAGGAAGAGATAGTACCTCTATGTTTTGGCAAAAAATGGGTATCCATTTGCAAAATAATGAAGCAGAACCTGTATCTCATACCATACACAAAAGCAAACTGTATCTAAGACCTAACTATAAAATGTAGTATTATAAAGAACATCCATGGGAAAAAGGGGGTGGGGCAAATGTAGGATCCTTAATGTGTAGCAGATGACACAAGTAGCAGATGACAAACTCAATGACTGGGACTCACTAAAATTGAGATATTTGTGTACATCCCAAGATTCCACCAATAGAGTAAAAAGAACCTTGAGCCTGGGGGAAATTTTGGCAGTGACACATTGAAAGGGGACTTCGCCTCTCTTGAGCTATTAGAGGGATGTAAATCCAAACGATAATGAGACATCACCCCACCCTTTCCTCGAAAGCCAAGTTAAAAAGCTGAAACAGAAAGCAACAGATGCTGGCAATGGTACAGAGAGACTGGGATCTTCACTCGCTGCCACTGGACCTGAGAAAATGGTGTAACTCACGAGGAAAGAGATGTGGAGACTCCAGAAAAAGTTTGGTAATAAAGCTATCATGTGACCTGGCAATCTAGTTGGTATGTATGTGAGGGTTCATTACTCAGACAGAATATCCACACACACACTTTGTTCATCAAAGCAGTGGGAAAAGAATGAAAACAGAGTGCTCTTCTCCTACTGCAGTGGAGGGAATGCTGACTCAGAGTGACCCCCTGTGGGCTTCTGAGACTGTAACTGTTTATGAGAGAAGAGCGTCTGGTCTTTGTCCCTTGGAGCTTCTGGGGTTTTCCAACTGTCAATAATTCGGGTGGCAGCCCAACGCACACCACAACAGCAGGGCTTTGAAATGCCCATCCGTGGATAAACAAACGTGTGTGCATACACGCAATGAAATGCTATGCAGCACTGAAGAATAGAGGTGGATCTGCAGGAAGACGTTATGCTGAGTAAAATCAGTTCATCACAAAGGAACACATATGAGATCACTACTATTATAAAAAGTTGGTTTTCACACAAAAAGGAACATTCATTGATGGTTATCAAGTGTGGGAAGGAAAGAAAGTAAGTCACTGTTGGAGGATAGACACATGTTAACTTGGCTAAAAGGGAAGACAATATATAATGTAATAAGAGGTTGGGGAAACATAATGGAAACAGAGAACGACACAGAAAGGTTTGCAAGCATTAAAAGTAACGGAGCAAAATTCTGCTACATACACAATCTTACAGCAGTGATGATTTGGGGGTTGATGGTTACACAAACATGCAAGCTGAACAGGTGTGGGAGGGACAGTGGGAGTATCCCACAAACACATATAGATTTGAAAGAAGGTGTTTGCATGTGAGTATTTGCATGTGTGATCCTTAGCTGCAAGTATGTATTGAGTGTACAGGGTGCAATATTAGGAGAGCTTGTTAGCATAATTAAGCAGTGTCAGGGGATGAGGATTGGGTATGAGGGATCAAGGCTAACGTCAATTGGCATTTTAAAAAAGTTCTTGATACAATGAGATATGAAGATAATGGACTTTCCCCACAAACCTTTCGAAACACTCTCATATTTTAATGCATTTTTAAAGATTTCTGTGGAGATATACTTTTCGATACTACACCAAAATTGACAAGTGGCAGTCTTTTCCATCTTAGTTTCTGTATGAAATCTGAAATCATACCAATTGATATTTTCTAGTCTGCTAACATTCACATCCATTGAATTTGATTCTATTATTTTAAATGAATATTTTACCCAGCCAAGATTCTGGGACATCATGCATTGGTGAACTAGGAAATGTTGATGCAGATCTTCTAAAGTGTTGAAACATTTTTTTGCACCATACCCAAAATAATTACATTCATTAATATCGCCACCCATGTTATCGGAAAAACCTTTATGTGTTGGGAAGCGTTCAGGCTTAGATTCAAATTTTCTGAAAGACATCATTAACAACACATACTTAAATTGTTCTTTTTGAAATGACAGTGTCACTTTCTTTAATATAGAAAGATTTCTGTCAGAAACTCCCACATCACTCTGTCCAGTGTGCTTTGATGTAAAAACTTTTGTAGCATGAAAAAGAAGGTAGTGCATATCTCCACTCAATTGCATGGTGTTTTTGTTTGAGACAGTCAATATGCAGAAGGGTTTTATGCAAATGCCCCATTTATCACAGAGCATATTAAAAGAGGGCATTGTATTCAGGGATCCAGATTTAATAAAAAATTTTTTTCACCTCCTGATCAGGATCAGTCTTAAATGTGATTACCACCTTCTTCCTTTTCTCTCCTGCTCCTGCCTAAGAGTGCACATCCCTGCCTGATTTGTGGCTAATCATCCTGAGAACAAATGTCAGAACAGAGAAAAGACAAACAATGGGTTTCCCGGAAAGCTCTAAGGAGTCCTGCCTCTTCCCAGAGCATCGCTTTCCTGTTTGATCCTGGACCACAGTCCTTCATGAAGCTTTGTTGTGTTGTTGGTGCTATTATCTCTGAGTGTAATAAAGTCACTGCCTGTATTCAGACTCCCAAGCTGCATGCTTCACTGGCGTGCAGTCTGGGACTATGTAGATTGCTCAGCAAATGCTCAGACTGAAAAACCAGTGAGGACAGAGGTTCTCTGAAGAAATATATTAAAGAGCATGGATCCAAACCTTTAGTGACTAGGTAATATTAATGTGATCTAATCACAGTGGCAGAATGTTCTGCAACCGTTGAAACAAACAGCTCCATAATTTTCACACTGTTCTATGTGACAGATGGCAAAAACGATTTTGATTTTCCCCAATATCTAAGGAGCAGCAAGTGGAATCTGTGCCTCCCACTTCACACTCGCTCCGTGTCATCTCCGGGCAGCCTGACAGCACACCGATTTTTACCTCTCTGATCTGTTCTCTGGCTGACTGTATCTTCAATAGCTACTTAGTATAAAAATAAACTGTGCAGGTCCCATCAAATAAACTAATTAAGGCTTAGAAAGTGTCAAAATCTAAAAGCCAGGAGGAACAGATTAAGCACTGAGTATGAGAGTCACACAGACCTGACAACTAATGTGTTGTCATGACAACAGAAGAATCAATGTCCCTCAACAGGGTAGGTAGTTGACAGTGATTTTTGCTGGGTCAGAGAATTGGAAAGAGAGAGAACACCTTCTGCTATGAAAAGAATTGTTGTCTCCTTTATAACAAAAAAAAAAAGAAGAAAAGAAAAAGAAGTTTCTGAAGGTTGCTAAATTTACCTGCTGTAAAAATCCCACCCAAGACTACAGGTGATTTCTCTGATTTCAACTAGTTTCCCTAATGAAAGTGCACCCGTTGACATCTGTGTTCCCTGGGACACACCCACTCTGTTCTCTAAAACCAAAATCTGAAGATGTGTGTTTCTGGTGCTGCATTCTGCTACTTACTTTGAAACGAGTACTTTAACATGCAGATGAAGGTGTACATGTCTCATGTCTCCCTCTCCCCTATTTATAATGTCCTATAAAGGCAGGGAAAATCTTTCTTGTGTGATCACTCCACTGCCCTAGGCTATGTGAAATGAGTACTTCTCTGGAGATGGTGTCCCAGTGGTTCTAACATCTACCAATGACTACTGAAGAGATTGAATTAATTCTTGTTTTGTGCTTTGAAGAATGCTGTCATTAGCCAAGGAATGCTGAAGTCTCTTTACCTAAGCAAGCTTCCCAGTTAGGTGAGTCATAATAATATCTGACCCAATAGTACAAGAAATTTCATAGCAAACATATTTAAAGAAAAATATTGGTGCACGTGGAACCTAATGGGGTTAATGATAAATGGCAAACTGGAAAACAAAATTACTGTTACTTTCTTTCAGGGGCCCTACTTTGTGCAGCAGTCCATATGTTATATTGTTGTCCCTTGATGACCTCAACTTAATGAAGCTCTTTGGAAACACTGAGCAGAAGTCAATAGACAGCTTTGTGGAATAGGGCCTCATGACGCTATTTAGTAATGGCTCTTGATGACTCTCTCTTATTAGGCACTGTAATGTGATGCGGTGGCAAAATTAAAATATGGACAGGCTGTTTTAGTACAGAAGTATTAACAGAAATGCCATCCTTAACAAATTGGGTGCTGGGAAATCTGCCCTGTAGCCAGAGAACCATGCTGATGTTTGCCTTTTGCTATAACTTATAAAAACAAACCTCATGATGTAAATGCCTTTGGGGGTTAGATTTCCACTTGAGAGACAGGTGACAGACTTCAGCGGGGGCAAAGGGGAGGGGCAGATTTCTGTGTTCATTCGTTTCAGACAAAGAATTTCTGGCCTGTGGCATGCCAGCTGCAGCTGCTGTCAATATTGAGGCAAGGGGACGATTTTTCTAACTAGATTTTTTTTTAAAGAAAAAGGAAATTCTGACTGTGATTTACTTTATGAGAGAGAGGAAGGATGGAAAAGAGGGGGATGAAAAGAACAAAGAAAGAAAGGAGTGATGGTTAATTTATATGGACTTATCGAAGTTCCTAATTTCAAATTAGAAGAGAAACTGGATCAGAATCTATCTATTTGCAAGATGGGTGCCTAAAGGAAAGAGAAAAGCAGGATGATTCACTGCTTTGAAGTCAGAGGGTAGAGTGGGTCTTGATTTCTCTCTCTCTCTCTCTCTCTCTAGAGAGAGAGAGAAAAAATGACTGTGGCAGCCAAGTAATAAGGCGTCAACTTGAGAATTAAGAGTGTAGGGGTGGAGTCTTGTCTGTCAATCTGAAGATAGCCAATGAGACCTCTGAGTGTGCATGGCTTTCTCCTGAGAATTCTGGGAGATCTGTCCGTATTCCCTCCCCTGGAGTTGATAGACTCACTGTTCAGTCCCTTGGAGACAGTCTACTGGCAAGAAATAAAGGTGAACCGTGTTAGACATCCTGGAGGAGAAGCCACATGGACTTACCCTGATGGAACCAGAACTCTGAAGCTGAAAAAGTCGCGCAGAGACTCCTACCAGTGCTGAGATTCTCGAGAAGCAACAGAGAGGCCCTGTCTGTGCTGAGATGCTTCCACCACCACTGGATACACAAGACTCTGCGCTCACTGGTCTGTGATTGTTCTGGTGCCATTGCGTGTGTCTCCTGAGTGTGAAGAAGACTTATGAATTGGTATCAGACATATGGGCTAATATCAGACTTATGACCTTGGACTGGGCTGGAATGTTTTCTCAATGTTCCATTCCTCTTGTATATAAACCTCTCCCTTATATACATAAGTGTGCTTATGAACTTTCATCTCTAGTCTACCCAGACTAACACAATGGCAAACTTCCATGTGACTTAATTACATTATATTTTGGAAGAGTTTTTGTGTTCTTATCTCCTAGTTACATTACTCTCAGTCTTCTTCTTCTCTGACTTTCCTGGGGCAATGTTTTGGGAGACCAATCATGATTTTAGTGACCAGTCAAGTGGCTGTTTTTGTTGGTAACTGGATCTCAAGTAACCTTGGCCAGAGATGGGAATTCCTGCAGCCTCTCTCTAGTGCCCAGCTCTTTCAATTGGTTGGATGCACTCCTCACCCACTCGTGTGACTTTTCTACTCTGTTGACATTGGCCAAGTTGAATAGATGGAAAAATATGGTTTTCTCTAACCTGCCAAAAGGAATCACAAATTATAAAACAATAGTGGTATCACAGGCAAGCACATTTTTGCTTAAGATCTTCCTACAAGGGTTGCAGCAATACCTTGACAGGGAGCTGCCAGAGGTTCATACTGGATTCAGAAGAGGAGGTGGGACAAGGGTTGGAATTGCTGGTGTCAGATGGATCTTGGCTGAAAGCAGAGTATACCAGAAAGATGTTTCATCGACTATGTAGAGGCATTTGACTAGGTATGCCATAATAAACTACAGATAATCTTGAGAAAAATGGGACTTCTAGAACACTTAATTGTGCTGATGCAGAACCTGTACATGGATCAAGAGGAAGTTACGCAAACAGAGCAAGGAAATACTGCATGATTTAAAATCTGGAAATGTGGTTGTGCTCTCTAACATACCTGTTCAATCTGCATGCTGAGCAAATAATCAGAGAACCTGGGCTACTTGAAGAAGACTGCACTGTCAGGATTTTATGAAAACTTATTAACAACCTGTAGTATTGCTGAAGTGAGGAGGACTTGAAGCATGTGCTGATGAAGATGAAAGAATGCAATCTTCAGTGTAATTACAAGTCAATATTAGGAAAATCAAAATCCTTAACACTGGGCATCATGGTAACATCATGATAAACAAAAACTTGAAGTTGACAAGAACTTTGTCATACTTGGGTCCATGCTTAAGCATGTATGTATTATAATGATTAGGTAAATCTATGGTATAAGACTTCTTTAGATGTTACTTTGAGGACTAAAATATATCTAGCTGAAGCCATAGTATTCTCCGCTGCATCAAATGCATGTGAAAGTTGGCATTAAATATGGGAGACCGGAGAGGAATTGGTGCCTTTGAATTACAGTGTTTCTGAATAATGTTGAAAATATTGGGCTGAGCCCCGTTGGCGTAAGTGGTTGAGTCTGGGACGGCGACCCGCGGGGTTGGCGGTTCAAATCCAGCGGCGGCTCTCAGGAGCAGTGCTGGGTAGCTCCCACGACCACCAGAGGGCAGTGATGCTCCCCAAAACAAAAACAAAAACAAACAAGGAAAAGAAAATATCATTAACTGACAAAACAACACACACACATCTGTCTTGGAGGAAGTATGACCAGAATGCTCTCTAGAAGCAAGGATGTCCAGACTTTGTCTCCCATACCTTGGGCATGTTGTCAGGAGAGATCAGTGCCTGGTAGAGGACACCAGGCTTGCAAAGGGGGAACACCATTGATGAGATGGACTAACAAAGTGGCTGCAACCATGTGCTCAAATAAAGAGCAATGGTGAAGGAGATGCAGGACCAGGCCACATTTCCTTGTGTTGTAAACGGGGTGACTCTGAGTCAGAACCAACCCACAGGCACCACATCCATTCAGTTCAGGCAATAATATAAGTGCAATGAATGAAGGGGAGCAAGAGAACGGAGTACCCAAACAGAAGTGTCACTAAGGAATCCCCGCATATACTTGAAAATGATTTACCTAGATCTTTCTGCCTGCCAAGGTCCTGGAGATGAACATACTGTATAACTAGCAGACCCAACCTCTCCTCAAAAAAATCAATCAGGGGACTTTGGTTTATTTTGATATTTTCATAAACAGACACCTGGGAATGAACTTACCCTCAAGATTTTCAAATTTGGGGTGTCTGCAGAAATGATCAACAAGATGGTGTAGAGAAATGTTGTCTGCATGTACCATTGGGTCAGTTCCCCGTCACAGCAACCATATGGGGCACAGTAAATTGTTCTTCCTACAGGATCTCCAAAACCATCCTATTTGTGGGAGCAGATCTCCTAGTCTTCTCTTCTGGAAGAGCTTTGTCACAATGGGGGAGGAGGGGGGCAGGGAGGCCGAGATAGCCTTAGTGTAAATTCCCTGACATTTTGTTTTCACTTAAAAACACAACAAAGCAAAAGCCCTACAAAATCAACCTCTTCAAATGAGCCCTGTGACCTTGCGGTGCCCTTTGAGAAAATCTATTAGGATGACCTTTTGGGAATCCTAAAAAGCACTAGTATTTTGATTGTTGTTGTTTTCTTAAGGCACTCTAATAAAACTTAGACCAGAGGACCCTTGGACTTTGAAATAAATTCTCAGAAAAATTGTATCTTTCAATTACATAGTCCCACATACTTACTGGAGCCTTTTTTTATTCCTGAAAGAACTTATCTGTAACCATCCCTGTGTGGCAGAGAACAGTTAAGTAGGTTTTGTTTGGAAGAAATGCATACATAGCAATCCACGTTGATTTACATTCCTATTGATGTCATGATGGTCCTGGTAATTATAGCAGGTGACTACCCCTCTGAGCACGAGACTGCCTCCTTGGGGGTTGTTCTAAAACTGCACAGCTCAAAATGGTAGCCACTAGCCACATGTCTTGGTTTTTTCTAAACTTAGATTATTGAAAATTAAAGAAATGTAAAAATTTAGTTCCTGAGTTGAAATAATCACATTTCAAATGTTGCATAATTATAAGAGGCTAGTGACTACCATATTAGATAGTGCATAATACTGAACACTTTCATTATCCTAGAAATTTCTTTTGGTCAATGTGTTGCTTTAGGAAACGCTCATTTATTCAGCTTGCATTTATCTTTTAATAGTATAATTGACATATAATCACATATCATACAACTTAATAGTTCAGTCCTATTAAGAATAGTTATACAATTTTAACCACAGTCTATTTTAGAGCATTTTCTTCTTTCTTCAAGGCCCTGTGGTTCACTCCTCATCTCCCCCCACCTCCCTAGGCAATTATCAAAGACCAGTTATTGCCCTCATATCTTTACCTAACTTGGACTTCATATACATACTAAACAAGTAACAAAAACAAGGGCAAAACAAAAGAGAGGGGGAAACACCTCAATCATAAAGAAAGAGGAAAATATTGAAAAGTGAAACAACTTTAAAATAGGACAATAGGAAAATAAAATGATCACATGTTACATTTTATCGTAGAGACATTTGCCAGAATTGACATCCCAAAGCTCTCGGTATGATGATAGCAAGGCCAGTACCACCACTGGACTATGATTATAGAGGATTCAACTGAGGCTTGCTCTTTGTGTGTGTGTGTCTAGGGGGTGGAATAGGGAGTGGTGTGCCCTGCAAATGGATTTTGGTCTTCCACCATTGTCCACAGTCATCTGCAAACCAGTTGTTCTTAATTAGGTTCTAGAATCATTCCCTTCTTTGGATCTGGATTTTATTATTTACAATCTTTGGACCATACAGGTTGATATGTTTCTTCCAAGTGGACTTAGTGCAGATCTCACTTAGATGGCTTCTTAGGTGAAGACAAGCCTTTAAGACCCCCTTTTTGTTTGTTTGTTTGGTTGGTTGGTGGGTTGGTTGGTTGGGTTCACTGCCCTCTGGTGGTGGGAGTAGGAGGTCCAGCCTTGTTGCTGAATTTGAACCTCCAACCCAGTGGGCCGCAGTCCCGTGCACAACCATTATGCCACCGGGGCTCAGCCCTGCTTTTCTTTCTTATGGCTGGGCATGCTCTGGTTTCTTCACCTCACTTTGTTATAGCTCCATATCTTCAATGATCTCATGACAAGGATGAGTACGGAATAGGGCCATGTCAGAAGGATTCATTGTTCTTAGATTAAGGCCACAATTAAGTCAGCTAGCATTTCTAGAGCCTGTCACGTACACTAGGCATGGTTCTAGTAAAATCGAGACAGAATCCTTGCTTGCCTGGGTACTGGGTCCACTGTGGAAGTAAATTGTAAATGAAATCAGTAGAGAGTGTGGTATCACCTTTGAAGAGTCTGGGCAGAGTTGCTGCGATAGGGAATGATAGAGATGAGCTGCTTTGAGAAGGTGGTGAGGAAAGGCCTGTCAGAGAAGCTGACATTGGAGCTGAAATCTGACACAGGAGAAACCATCAGCATGAAAAAGTCAGAATGATAGAGTCTTTCAAGTGCTGTGAAAGCCACTGTGGTTCCAACAGAGACCTTGAAGGAGAGATGGTGAGGAATGATGGTGACGGAGACACTGACAATCCCCCACCCCAGTCACGAGGGTGCTTTACTCTCTTTTCCTTTGGGCTGTGTTCCAATTTATACTCTAACACCTTCTCAACTGTGACAATGGGCTTATTCCTCCCTGACCTCAGCATGAGACTGAACAGAGTATATTTAACTTTCATTTCAGGGACCTGCCATGCTGTCTCTGATGATGGTTAACAATGAGATGTGGAAGCTGCTCTGCCTGCTCTGTTGTTTGGTGTAATCTTTAACTGCAAATTTTCTTCTCAATTCAAACCTGAGTGAAGCCTTTCTAGGCAGAAAGTTTCTGCTCCTGAGACATTCCTTGTTCTCTGCATAGAGCTTGGAACAGCAGCTAGACTGAGTTTATTGTCCAGATGCTGGCCTCTCAGATGGCTGCCATGAGAGAAGTCACAGGAGCTCCTAGGACAGCTGGGGTTTTGTGTAGGGACAGTGAGCTACTAATGCAATGGTAAGAAGCATGGTGAAAAAAAAAAGTCTGATGATCCACTTCTGAAAAGTCAAACATTGGAAATCTTCAATGCACATGCTGTACGATATGTCATTTTCCAACAATAGATCAATAACACCACTGTTACCCCCTACTACTGGACAGAGCAGAACTGCTCCTTGGGCTTTCCACGGTTATAAATCTTGTGGGAGCAGACACTCTTCTTTCTCCTGTGGAGTCAGGCTTATGATTAGCAGCACAATGCTTGGCTCACTGTGCCATCAGAGGTGTGTCAACCAAAAATCCTTAGGGGCACAGTTTTACTTTGGTATATATGTTGACTCAATGACAATTGGCCATCTCTCAAAGCACAACAGGCCACAGCTTCCATGAACGAGGGGAAGGAGTAGGTTTTTAAAGGTTCTCATGATCTCCAGCACCCTGATCCAGCCTTTAGAAAATCAGAAGGAATATGGAGTTAAACCCATAATAAAACAAAGCAAAATGCCTATGGCATCCATCTTCTGCAGAACGATGGTAATAGGGACCTTTGGAAAATGGTGCTTATACAATTAAATCTCTTCCAGCGTTCTCACTGCCTAATCAGTGAGGACGCTCCAAAACCTGTGGCTAAAACTGCTACTTCCTGGGAAATCGTGTGGTGATTAAGTTAATGATACACTAAAATAGGTACAGAAAAATGTCTCCATGGTGAAGACAGCATGAACCAGATGAGCCACGGATGAATCCTGGGAAAGGTCTTCAGTGATCAGAAGTGTTATCTGGAGATAAAATCTAACTGAGGAAGAGCATATTCACTGAGTCTTTACTCTTTTCTCTGTCTTGTTTGGCTCTTCGTAGGCCATACTTGGAATCCAGCCTTAAAACAAAGCAGGAATATGGCATCTTTATGAGTCATTAATTGATAGATTGTACTACCTTCAATATCAATATCCCTAAAGGTTAAATAACATTCTTGAGTGAAGCAAATGGCTTGTGCTGGACAATTCATATTGTCAGTTTGGCAGATCAACTCACCCAGGACAAAAATGTCTATCAATCTGCATCTATGAAGATTACAGGCAAGAAAAACTAATGGGTTCCTGCTGCTCTAATTGCTTTTCATTGAAACCCACTCAATGACAAAGAGATTTATGGATTTGTTTGTTTGTTTGGTAAACATGCCATTTATATTTAAGTTTGTATTTTCCTCTGTCTTAAATTCTTAAGGGACTGGTACATGGAAAGGTGCCTTGGTGGTGCTGTGGATTAGGTGCTGGGCTGTTAACCCCAATATTAGAGACCCAGACACAGGTCTTCCCTACTCTTTAGGGACCACAATGGGTTGGAATTAATTTAGCACTGGTCAGTTTGGGTTTAGAGTTGCATTGATAAATTGCCATATATTTGGGTGAGCTGAAAAACAATAGAACTGTTCTCTAATGTAGTTCCAAAAGCTTAATGTTAATTGGGATGTTAGCAGAGCTGTGTTCTCCCTGAAGAATGTGGGAAGGAATTTTCCCTGTTCATTACTCTTAGCTTCTTATGGTTGATGCAATCCTTGATGTTCCTTGGCTTGTAGATATAACCTTGCAAGCCATTTTCATCTTCATGTGACTGTTTTCTCGGTGTTCTATATCCAGATGTCCTTCATTTTGAAAGGACAATTGTGTTGGAATAGGAACTACCTAGGTCCAATATGACCTCTTCTTGAATTGGTTATATCTGCAAAGATCTTATTTCCTAATAAGATTCTGAACGAACATGAATTGGAGGGGAAGGAGAGGGGGAGGTGAACTATTCAACTCAGTACAGGGCTGATAGATACTACATTTTATAACTTTTATTTTTAGCCTATATGAAACCACATTTAAATAGACTTCCAAAAATATGCTTCTGATGTAGTGAGTAAATTTCTCCCACTTACTTAGAGGAGAGTGACAGGCATCACCTAGTTGCTATGCCAAGTTCTACAGTTCCAGCAACCGTCCCTGGCTTTCCTTACTGAAAATAATCAATGGCTTTGACAGATAAAAGGGGAGGATATCGCGGCATATTTTGATGCATCTTGACAGCCTGTCTCTGAGTGACTTTCCTTGTCAGCTTCTGTTCTTTGATTTTTTTTCTAACCAGCCCTTCTCCCCACCCCCCACCCTCATGGGAGGGTCTCAGGACCTAGACCAAGGATACTCCCCAAGCATAAAGGACAGTGGTCATTCACAATGCCTATTTTCCATTCCCTGATTAATATAGTGTTTTAGTTGTCTTTGTTTCAAATTGGCATACTCTGAGGAAAGTTATCAGATTTAGAAAGGCTTCTTTAGAGTTGGCAGCATGCTATCTAGGAAATAAGAAAAAATGTTTGGATTGACAGGTATGTACAGGCCACACTTTATTCTGTTCTTTCTTTTTTTTAAAAAAATTGTTCTTTCATATGACTCTAAATTGTTTAAAATCTTGCTGAAAAGTCTTATGAAAAATTAAAATCTTCTGACCATAGTAGAGAAGGAAAGCGACAAAGAACATATTCATTATATTTCATTATATACCCCCAGGATCTCCATCATCATGGCTACCTGAATTTATATAAATATTCTTTATTAGAATCACTTTTATACAATAGACTTTTCTTCTACAGAAAGATGAGAGTCACACAGGCAATATGTCCAACACTTAAACTGCCCACTCTCCTCACAGTACGAAATAACCTGTTGTGCTAAATTATTTGAAATACCATTATGTTACGAGGTAATTAAAGTGTGCCATTAATGCTCCTCCTGAGACTTCTAACTAAAACCCCATGCTGTCATTTAAATGACTCTGTCAGCAGAGGCGGTTACCAATGAAGATTCTGGGTCCAACCGTGGGCAGGTAGCACTTTAAGGACTATGGCTACCTTTGAAATACTGGCTAGCTTGGTTCCAAAGTCAGACAGAGAAGTCCTCAAACCATAATGCATTGCTTGCTTCTCTGAGTTGTGACTGTGTGTGAGTGTAAGACGGAATACAAGATGAACAAAGGAAACAGAGTGCCTTCCCAAGACTGCAGTAGCCCCTCACCTCCATAAGATACACTGACAGCATTGATTCTTGCATTGGCCAACTGGATTGATGCAGTCTCTCCCCTTCCTTACTTAACACCTCCTGATAGCTGTCCTGCCATCCCAACGAGTTTCTTAAAATATTCTTAAACCTTTGGAATCTCTTCCTGCCCTGAGCCTCATGAATAAAACATTCACCCAGTCAGCAGCTTGGACAGAGAGGAAAAGCCAAGCGTCATCCATCAATGTCAAGAGCGGAATTGCCCAGTGATTGCAGGTCCTTTCAATGCTCCTGCTTTATGATGATGTTGGTAAATGGTGAAGTGGGGCCAGCAGCACCTGGATTTTTGGTAAACGATCATTCTCTAGCTTGCTAACACACCATCACCATCATGGTGAAGAAGGTGAGCAGTGACAGTGTGATTGCATTTGGATTGCATGTTCTCATTGACAAGGATTCCTGGTGGCCTCGTGGGTGGGTGGCTGAACAAAACCAAGACCCACTCCTTGGGCGAAAGATGAAGCTTTCGAGGCCCTTCCAGCTTTGCAAACTTGGAAACCCACAGAAACAGTTCTACAGCCTGATAGCACCGCTAGGACTGAAAATCCACCCGGTGGTAGTGAGTTGTTTTATTGTTCTTTTTAGAATGAGTTTTTCTATGTACAAACTTTCCCCTCTGTTTTCAGTGTGGTCTGCATTTCTTCATTATGCTGATGCATGAAGAGCAACCAAACCTATTTATAAGAGGCCAATAAGGATTTTTTTTTCTTCCTTAAACAAGCCAAATAGATTCTAGGCTTTGTATGTAATTTGATTCACTTTCCATAAGAATCAATTTAATATCGCTGTTTTGTGAGGCTAATAATAAAGCTATTTTGGTAAAAGTGTGAAGTCAATGCTATTGACATTTTTATGACTAGATTCCTCTAAATCATCCAATATTGAAAATAAAGGTTAAAAAAGCCAAGCAAAACATTTATCGTGTAGCATTTCAAGGCCTCATATTTAAATACACAGAAAATATAATTTCTTCTCAAATTTCTTTAAGCAAATGACTGAAAACTGAAAAGCTGCCAGGGTTGAAATTGGAATGATTCAGGTGAAGCATCAGCTGCCCTTGTGAATTCCTGAAGCTATAAGCCATTACAAAATAGAAAGCCTCATCTTCCTCCCATAGAAAGTCTGGTGGTTTCCCAATGCTGATCCCAAAGTTTTCAGCCTAACCCATCCTGCACTCCACCACCAGGGTTCCTATAAAAAGTGATAGGGCTCATGCCTTATATCATATCCAGGGCACATAGCACTCAGCATACAGAAAACAAATTCAAGATGTAGTTTAAAAAAACAAACCCTTAAAGAAAGGCCCTAATACAAACCATTGCCAAACACAAGGCAAAGCACCTCACTCCAGGAGTCCTGTGGTGGAGGGTTCATGCATTGTGCTGCGATTGGCAAGGTCAGCAGTTCGGAAGCACAAGCAGCTGCCCCGGAGCAGGCATGGGCTTTCTACTCCTGTAAAAAGCTACAGCCTTAAAACCCACAGTCGTTCCCTGTGAGTCAGCACTGACTCCATGGCAGGGAATTGGGTTTTTGGAGTGACGGAAGACAGACTAGACGACTGGGACCACCTAAAACTGCAACACTCATCGGCATCATAAGAGTTCATCAGATATAAAAAGGGAACCCGCAGATTGGGAAAGAAACTCTGGCAGTTACATAGCACAGGAAGGGCTAATCGAAAAAAATAATTTAGAAACTGCATCTCAAGGATTGCAGCCTTTAGTATGGATTATACATTAATGTAAAGAAGACCAACATTTTGACAACTGGTCCAGCAGGTAGCATCGTGAAAAATGGAGAAGATGTCGAAGTTGTCAAGGATTTTGTCTTGTTTGGATCCACAGTCAATGTTCATGGAAGATAAATCTGCATTGGGTAAATGTGTGGCACAGGGCCCCCCGAAAGTGTTGAAAAGCAACATAATCCTTTCCCTGCTCTTGCTTGTCCTGATCCTGTTATGGAAGCATTCGCAGAATATATATAGTTACTCATTTTGACTCTAAAACTTCCCAATTTCTGTTATCTTGTAAGCATTAATACGGCTTTTTCTGACTGATTAATACCCCTTTCTCAACCACAATGCTGTCAGTGTGGACTTCTTTTAAAAAAGAAACAAGGAAAACTTCTTTGTGGTAGCTTTATGATATGCTAAGAAACTAAAAGGCAATTTCATAATTAATTTTGTTTTTATTTCTAGAAATTAACTTTCTCCATACTTGATAATATTCTAGTGGTAAAAGAACCCCAAATTCATATTTAGCTGACAGGGGAGATACCACGATCATGAAAAACAGGTGGTTTTTCCCAGGGCAAGGTTTACCCATTGCACTCTGGGTGTGCTGACCTCTGCAATGTCCCCAAATGTGGGAAACTCGACTGCATAATTTGTGGTAGTGGGGGACGGCGTTTGCACTCTCCCCTGATATTTTTTAAAGAACCTCCAGTTCAGACATAGTCTATAGTAATATCCCCATCAAGTCCACATTGACTCAACACCACCCCGCAGGACAGAGTGGAATTGCCCCTGTGGGTTTCTGAGATGGTAAATCTTAACGGCAGGGAAAAACACGTCTTTCTCTGGAGGATTGGATGATGGCTTTGAACTGCTGACCTGGTTTTGGCAGTACATCTCATAAACCGCTATGGCCCCATGACTCCTGTCGTCTAAAATAACCCCTTTTTTAAGTCTTAAGGAGGACAAACACAAGATATCAATCAACCAGATGAGAAGCCATCTGCTTGGCTTCAAAACAATGAATTCATACTCTTGGGGAAATCTACAGAAGATGGAAGACATGAGGAAAGCATGATTGATAGTAGGTAATTTATCCCTGTTGCTAGCAAGACCACAGAATTGAGGAATAGACCATGATTGAACAAAGTATACAATTACAGGTTTTAAAAGATTCTAGGGAAGGCCTTGGAGTTTTGATCACCTTGCTCTGTAACCCTGCAGCTCTGAGTCATATCTATCAAGCAGTGCCCTAATGTTTCGATGACATGTGACTATTTTCAGTAACTCAGTTCAGGAACTTTAACTAGTCAAGTTCCCACATGCTGTGTGCAAACCTGAGAGCAAGACCGCCCCAGGAGGCAGGCCTGGGAGTTGCAATCTACTTTCAAACACTCTGCCTGAGGGCAAAGCTACCACATTTCTGGTTAATGGACAGAAAAAACTCTGAATTTTAGAAACCCGAGTCAAGAAATATGGAGACTTTCTGTTGCTTGCAGAACCTTAGGCAGTTGTCACTGAATTGACTGTGGCTCACGTCAACCTCATATGTATGGAGTGGATGCCATGGCTAAATTTTCAGAATTAAAGGCACCTGTGGGTGGGCCTAAAAGCCTCAACACTTTAGTTGAGTGTGTTAGCCATTAGCTGTCCTCAACTGGCCTCCATTCCCAGTGACTTTATGTGGTAGACTAGAATACCCCATAGAGTTTTGTAGACTGCAAACTTCACAGGAACAGGTCATCGTTTCTTTATCTCCTGGAAACACTGGGTAGGTTTGAGCAGCCAACTTTTAGGATAGCAGTCCAAGTCTTAATCATTATGCCATCAGGGATCCTTAGAGGGCTTAGAATTTGTAAGAGCAAAGCTACTCTGTAGAACTTACTACATTCATATAAAGCAGTGTTGGTTGTTTTTTCCTGTGTCAAAATCTATCACTTCAGTGGACTCAGACAATTGGAGAGAATAGAGACATCATATTTAAAATATGATGTATTAAAAATTTATTAATAACAATGGTCATAAAACTTGTATTGATTGGAACTTTTATTCTTTGCCAGGCAGTGTGCTAAAAGCTTTCTCTAATACTTTCATCTCAAGGATAGTAAGGTGAAAACATTGCTATTGCTGCCATCTTACTTATATGGAAACTGAGACACTGAAAGGTTGAACATCACATAATGAGAGCGTGACAAACCAACAATTTAAATCATATTACTGTCTAATTTTGGACTTGTGTTATGAACTTGTACATACTTAGGTGTTCCACTTCAGATTTTTAAAAGTTGCTACAGTTTTAAAATAGCTCTATGGCGATTTTTCAGAGAAAATAGGTCTGCCAAGCATGTTTTACTGAATTTTGGGTAAGAAAATCTCCGAAAGAGGTCAGAACCTGCGATGTTTGAGGATGGGTTTGAAAGGCAAATGCAGTACGATAAAGAGAAAGGGAGCCAACTTTGAGAAGGTGGTAAGGGCCAAGGTTACGGAAACTAGGCGAGTGGCTTACAGTGTTTAAACATTTAAGCTCCACAAAAATATATGAGCATCTCTACCCACAGTTAGATCTGTTGCCAGCTTATGCCATATTCCGAAGACTGTTTTTTGTATCAGATCAGTACATTGTTTTGAGGAAATGTGGGAAGTGAAAAAGACTTTGGAGAGAATTCCCTGCTCAGGAAAGAGATAAAACTCTGCTCAAACCTACCTGGCAAAACGCAGTGTTGGAATGTTCAGCACACCCCATTTTACCACTAACCATGTGCACTAGCGGCTGCTTTTCGGGAGATGTTCTTAATATACAAACATTAATTTATCTGCTTGAAATTCATAGTGGAAAGCCTTGCTGAAGCACACCATGTAAACTCTTCAGAGCAAGATGTAAAGGAATAGTGGTACTTAAGTCAGGAGTGACTATTTTGAAACAATGGTTGCCATGGCTAGCGGGCTCTCATTTCCAAAGAATTCCCTAACGCTCTATAGGAAAAAAATGCTGTCTGATGAACTTATACAATTTTCACACATTTTGTGAGATTAAAACATAGAACTCCTTAAAATTTTCTAATCTCAAGCTGATTAAAAAAAAGAAAATCTGTTTTTTAAAGTCTCCTCAAAGATATTTGACTAAAAGCAGAGAATATCAGAGAGATGGTTGCTTGTGCTTTATTAATGATATAAAAGACTTTGCATGGATCATAATAAACTATGGGTAGCTTTGAATAGAAGGGAAATTCCAAAATATTTCATTGATCCTATTCAGAACTTGTATGTTGAACAAGGGACAATTGTGCGAACACTACAGACAGATACCGAATTGTTTAAAATCAGTAAAGATGGGTTTCCAGGCTGTGTCTCCTTGCCATACTTTTTCAATCTGTGTGCTGTGCAAGCCATCAGAAAGGCAGGATATGAAGAAGAAGGGGTTATCAGAATTGGAGGAAAGCTTAGTGACAACCTGAAATATGCAGATGGCACCATCTTGTTCACTGAACGTGAGGAGGACTTGAAGAACTTGTTGATGAAGATCAAGTATCACAGCCTTCAGTTTGGAAGGCTTTCAATTAAATGCAAAGAAGACCCAAATGCTCACTATTGAACCAATAATTAATAAGGCAACAAATGGAGAAAAGATAGAATTTGTCTAGGATTTCATCTTGCTTGGATCCACAATCCATGTTTGTAGTAGCAGCAATCATAGAATCAAAGTGTGTATTACACTGGGCAAATTTACCATGCTGGTCTTCTTTAACATTTTAAGAAGCAAGAAACCTACTTTTAAGACTGAGGTGCACCTGACCCAGGCCATGGTGCCTTCAATCACCTCATATGCATGTGGCAGTTGGACGCTGAATAAGAAACACAAACGAATAATCAATTCATTTGAATTATGGTTCTGGCAAAAGATATTGAAACTAACATGGAGTTCCAAAGGTACAAAATTTAACTTGAGAGAAGTACAGCCAGAACACTCCTTAGAAGCAAGGATGGTGAAACTATATACTTTGGACAGTTATTCAAGCGAGATCAGTGCATGGAGCAGGACGGCATGCTCAGAAGGTCAGCAAACAAAGAGGAAGGCCCTTGATGAGACATTGATACAGTGGATGCAACAATGGGCCCCACCCTGAGAACAACGGTGAGGAGGGCCCAGGGCTGGCTGGGGTTCTCTTTAGATATACATAGAGCCTTCTGGGTCAGAATGATCTCTCTGGCACTTGACAACATCGGCAAGTGTGCGTCAAAACAAATCTGTCAAGCAGTATCAAGAATAGTGCCACCCCACAGAGTGAAGCACAAACACAAAACAACTGGCATTTAAACAAGGGTAAATGCAAAATGCTCATGTCTGAAATAAATGAACAATCATCATTGAATCAAAATTATATACACACACACTCAGCACATGCAAACATATGTATTTCCCCCAAATATTTGTGGGCAATTATAGTAGATTAGAAACTTATTTATCCTCTGGTTCATAGATGATCTTTCTCTAGGACTAGTTCCACTTCTGAATCTCATTAGACCATGGATTCTCAAACTTACTTGTCCTACCACTCCTTTTACGGAAGGGAAAAAAATTCTCAGTTCCAGGATAAGACAGGGTTCACTAGAGAAACAAATTCAGTGATACTCATTTTTGTGTAAGAAGGAGTTTTCTATCAAAGAGTAATTATATATTTTTTAAAAATCCCAACCCAGTTCAGATCAAGTTAACAAAAGTCCAATAAGTCTAATAATAATCCATAAATCCCGATTCAGACTCAGAAAGCTACATGCATTGATGGAGAATGCAAGAAGATCACAGGCTGGTGGATGCAGAATCTTATGGATCCAGTGGTGGTGGAAGCATCTCCCATGTCTTAGTGAGGCTCCATGTTGCTTGTTGAAAGGACGGTAAAAGCAGAGAGATAGTTTATGGCCCCCTTCCAGGAGGAAAGAGAGATCAAGGCCAGCTTTGGAAACCCACTTATCTTGGTTGCCTTCCAATTATGAGGGGAACTGATTGACGGGCTAGATTCCACCCACATGTTCCTATGAGAGCCATATTGGCATAGAAAACCTAACTATCACAGCGTCCCCCTTGAAAATTAAAAATGTTTGTACTGTAGCCCATATTACAGAATAAAGTGTAAATGTCTGTTTCATTTCAGCACCACCACTCCCAACAATCTAGTTCCAGTGCCTTGTCTCACAGGGAATTGTATTGTCCACTTCCCAAGGTATATAGTCCTGTAAACCTTTGCTTCCTACTGCAGAAGCAAGCTAAAGACACCTTACAAGTGGGTGTGAGAACAACCACCAGTCTGGCTAATAAGCATCCCCATTCAGCATTCACATTTGCATACTGTCATTTTAGATTTCACAAAGGCAAATCGTTAAGGCACTAATAGAATGGAGACAATAGTCCATGATCGTTACCAATTCATAAGTGCCAGGATTGGTGTGTGTTAACTAGCACAACTGATTTGACTTCAATCAGTGCTATCATTTTGGTGTTGCATTTTCTACTGACTATGCATTATTTACCCCTTCATTATGCTGATGGGGGAAAAATCCTTTTAATATAACATTAAAAATATGCCCTTTGTTTTTATCAGAAAAGTAAGGAAAAGAGTTACTATTGCAAATATGTTAGATTTAAAGGTATGAGAAATGGGGGGGGGGGAGTTAAAACAAGTGAACTTTATGTTGATTTTACTTATTATGATATAATCATATGGACTTCATTATCCCAGAAGTGGTAACAAAAATTAAAATTAAAGTTATTCAAAAATTATGTTAATCATTGTAAGATTAATCTGCAATGAGCTACTGAGTAACTTAGAGCTGTTTTAAAAGCATTTGACCCCATGAGTACAGCTGTATCTCTCATTAGCAAGGAATGATTTACAGGGTAGACCATCTGATTTGATTTTTCTTCATCTATTCAAGAAATATTTATTGAATATATATTACATGCCAGGCTTTGTGCTTGACAGTTGGTATGTGATGAATAACACAGGCTCTTCCTGATGGAATAGGGCTGACGTTTACTGGGGGAGAGTAATGGTAATGTTATTGGCTGAATATAATCCTAGGTCAAGTGCAGGTGCCAATCTCAAGGATCTGAGAAGGCTTCTAAAAAAGAAGATTAAATGCTCTTGTTTAAGGGACTAAGAAGTCAGCAAGTAAAGACAGGCTTGGAGATAAGAAAGAGCATGTGAAACTGCTTGCAGGTGAGATTGGGCTCAGGAGACTTGAAGAGGCAAGGGTATTTGTACAACTGCAGCTGGTCCAGGATTAATAAAAAAGCACATAGGTCATAGGGGAATAATAATGACCCTTAAAATACAATGACTTGGGAGGGTTATTAAACAAGACTTTGATAACCAGTAAAAGGGGTGGGGGAGGGAGCAGCAGAGACAGAGGCTGACACCAAATGGGAAGCTCAGTCTAGATGTTAATAGCTAGATACTGAACCCCAGGCAGACAAACGACCTATCAAGGAGACAGATTTGCTGTGTTGGAATTAGGAAGGTCAGCAATGATAGACAATGTTTGGGAAATGGTAGAGAGGGTTTGGAAGCAGTATTCATTCCGGAGCTAGTTTCAACAGGCTGACATGGTGGATGATGATGAACATGGAAAAGGAGTATTATTTAGAAGATGGATGGGGTGGCTGTAGGTAAAATATGGTTTTTCTTTTAGAAAAAAGTGTATAGGTTTCATATAGACTTTTTGGTCAATTCTGTAACAATTTCGACTCCACATAAATTTGGGAGTTAACATTAAGTACTCACTGCTAACTTCTCTACATTAACAGTGGCACTTATTCTTGAAAAGGAAATTGTTTTTAAAATTAAATGAATTTTTAAACAATGTATAAGAATACAGATCATTACATAGCATAATGTATCCTCCACCTAAGTTTGACAAATAGGATGATATTTGCTAAATTTACGTAAGACATTTTTTAAGAAATGAAACATTACAGATGTGTTGAACTCCTGTGCATAGTCTCCCCCCCCCAAATCTTTCCATTTCTCTTTCCAGAGAAAATCCTGAGTTTAGTGTTTATTATTTCTATATGTGTATTTCAAAATTAATTTTGCTATATATGTCTCTGTCCTTGGAGAATATGTATACAGCATTAGAAATTTAATAGCTAGCCATGTAGAAATTGCATTGTGCTGTATATATCATTTTGCAATCTCTTTACTGGCATTGTATCTTTGAGATTTATCCATGATGATATATGATGCTATAGTTTATTCTTTCTAACCTATAGTTTATTTTTTAGAGTCACTTAATTGGAGACTCATACAACTCTTATCACATCCCAAACATACAAACATAAATTGTATGTCAGGCACACTTGTACATCTGTTGCCCACATCATTCTCAGAATATTTGTTTTCTATTTAAGTCCTTGGTATTGGTTGCTCATTTTCCCCCTCCCTCCTCATCCCCCCTCCCTATGAACCCTTGATACTTTATAATAATTACTTTGTCATATCCTAAGCTGTCAGATGTCTACCTACACCCACTTCCCCATTGTCCATACCCCAGGGAAGAGGTTATATGTAGATCCTTATCATCGGTTCCCTCTTTCTACCTCACCCTCCTTTCATCATCCCAGGATTGCCACTCTCACCACTGGCCTGAAGGGATCATCTATCCCAGATTCCCTTAACTGATCAAAATGATGTATTTTCATTATAATGCTATATATTATTGACAATATCTTCTCTTGATATTTATATTGTTTAGCCAAGTTTCGCTATTACAAATAATGCTGCCGTGAGCATTGTTTTACTTCTTGTGAAAGTGTCAGGAAGTATCAGCAGGGAATGTAGACTTCCATGTAGAATTGATCACTCATGGGAAACGCCCATCAACAGCTTACTAACTATTGTCATCTGCTTTGCAAAATAGTCTTCTCAGTTTATGCTCTGTGATAGTCATGTGCTTATGATAATTTCATGATTGAGATGTAGGAGTGGAGTCTAGCTTGTTAATCTGGAGATAGCTATTGAGGAGCCACTGAGGTCTCTGTGTGGGCATGGGTTTCTCCTGAGACTTCTGGGAAATCTTGAGATATTTCCCTCATGGATATGAGAAGCCATCTCCCCAGTTGTTGGGAGTCAGTTTC
This sequence comes from Nesogale talazaci, assembly GCA_004026705.1. Lineage (NCBI taxonomy): Eukaryota > Metazoa > Chordata > Mammalia > Afrosoricida > Tenrecidae > Nesogale > Nesogale talazaci. The sequence goes on along the minus strand of PVJH01002741.1, from coordinate 182 downwards.
AGAGATGATGCGTTATGGACAAGACAAAATGGCAACACCTGGGGAGCTCAAGGAGCCGGAGGAGAGGCCACACGGCCTTGCCCTGATGGAACCAGATCTCTGAAGCTGGCGAAGCCACGTGGAGACCCCTGCCAGCACTGAGTTGCCTCTACCACCACTGGATGCTGTTGATGGACCCTGAG